>CAXKVR010000800.1:0-21101 GCA_964058845.1 Carex sylvatica
TCCATGTATCACAGTTACGCAGATATGTGCGAGATCCGTCGCATTGTATTGATCATTCGGGTTTACGCGTACAAGATGATCTGACATATCAGGAAGAACCAATGCAGATATTGGATCGAAAAGAGCAACGGCTACGAAGCAAAGTGATTCGGCTCGTGTTGGTAAAATGGGGACGCCATTCCGATAAGGAAGCGACGTGGGAGCTCGAAGAGAGCATCCGAGAAAAGTATCCGGAGTTATTCGACAATTAAGGTACGAAATCAAGTTCAGCGGACTGAACTTCATTTTAAGGGGGGGAGAAATGTGACATAATAAATATTTTATACTGACTGATTGAATTAAGGCGTTAAGAATCGAATAATAAATATAGAAAAACGGTCCAGTGCGGATGGATGACCCGCACTGCGGGTGGCTTCACCCGCACTGGGATAATTTTCCTTAACGAATTCCTGTGATTTTCACTGGGTGCGGATGGTAATGCAGATGGGAATCCGCAGTGCGGATGATTGATCCGCACTGGGGTGTGTTTGTTATTTGCGCAGTGAATGCGGCTGGATGGATCCGCAGTGCGGATGGTTGGTCCGCACTGGGGTCTGTATTTCTGTTATTCTTGTTATTTTGAGGGACTTATTTGCAAAATGGATAAACTAAACATCTTCTCTCTTTCTCTTTCATCTTTTTAATAAATAAAAACATTACATAAGGGCCTCTTTGTAATAAATATTTTCAAGTTGTTAATAACTAAAAGTTGGAGGGTATATTTGCAAAATTCCAATTATTAATCAAACTTGCTTTCTTCTCATTTCACTTCCACCAAATAATTGAAGTAAAATACGGGAGGGTTAGGTTAGAGCCGAACCAAGAAAGGGAAAGAGAGAGAGAAAGAGAAATCGAACGCGGAAACTGATTCGGACTGACCGGAAAATCGAGATTCGAGCTGAATTGACGATCCTTGATCGATTAGAAAGCTTCAATTTGGTATATATTTCTCCCTTGGTAATTTCTTGAAAATCCTAATTTATTCGATTTATTCGATTTGTCATGATTTCGGTTGAAATTTGTAATTAGGGTTTCGTAATCGAGTTCTAGCTCGATTAGTTGTTAATTTGTGATAATTGATACGATTTATCTTCCTTTTCTCTTGGAAACCCTAATTTCATTTGATTGGTTATATTTTGGTGAAATTCGAATTCGAATTTGATTTGAAACGTTATAACTCGATAATCGAATTGATTTGCTTGTGGAATTTGGAATTGAACTAGGGTTTTGGGGTTGGATTGAAATGGAAAGGAATTATGATAGTTTCATGTGAAACTCTGGAAATTGTTGGAATTAATCGAGTTATAACTTCGTTAAAACCTATCGGATATTAATCGAACGCGTTAATCGAATTTAACGTGTAAAATAGGTGGTAATCATACGAGGCAAAGGATTTCTGGATCGTTCGAGACGCCTGAGCCTTAGTCGAGCGTGCTATTACTCAGGTGCGGGGTTTCTGGACTTGTTTGATATTTTATATTCAGAAATTAAACTGTGTTTCGATTCATATGCATTGCATTGCCTAAATAAAGTGAAACTCGAATTGTTTTATCTAATTGATTTGCATGCTGGTATGGTTATTATTTGTGTTGATCTGAATGATCTGATTTTGGAATTAAAGTCACCGTGCTTTATATCACCATCGGTTGGTGGATATGGTATTATTGTCATCCACCGTGATGACGTCACTCAGGGAGTGAATCCGGATTTGTCAAGTCTATGCATGGACTGTGACGCTCAGTGTTCTAAAGCTTTAGATCGTCTGGCCCTCGGCAGTTCCCAGTACCGGTTGGGACGAGGGGTAAGTGACTTTGTATTATGATTTTGGATATGGGTGACTGTGTATCGGAGGCATTACCCAGGGGGTAATGCGTTTGGATGGTCAATTGGATTTATATGGATTTTCCGGATATGAATTAGAACCAGACTTTTAATTAAACAGTTAAGCCTGTAACTACAGATGAGTGTCATGAGAAAAGGTTTTACCTGGTACAGCCGTCTGTAGGTGTCTGTAACCCTACAGATGAGTGGGAACGAATTGGGGTCCAGTTTGGTGAAACATCTGTAGTTACTACCAGATATTCTGAAATCGAGTTAAACCAAATATTGTGTGCTTGAATTTCATCTTGGCAATTCCTGAATTGTGATTTCATTTGGATATATGTTGTCGGGTTTGTGTATTCATGTTTATATATGATTATAAACTGATTTGAGCTTTATTTGTGTTTACTTTTTGAATATAATCTGTGATTGCAAGTCCAGGGACGATATGTGGCAAATTATCGCACTGAGAATTCAATTCTCATCCCCTCTTTTGGGTTACTTTTTCAGGTTCCGGTTCGGCGGATCCGAGAGAGACACGAGGTCGGTAGGCCTGGTTTTCACCGCTGCTTAGCTGTCTGGTATTGTGACTAGAGACATGTATAGATTTATGTTTTGATTGTATATATATATGTGTTCTCTATGTCATTTGGTGATACGTATCCATCGAGATACGGATTTTGTATGATATTACCTGACCAGTTGGGATTTGTGAACTGTTTTTCTTAGTTATTTGTTTGTTTTGTTGGTGTGTTTTACTTTCTATTATATCGTACTTGCCTTGTAGGCATACGGGCAACCGTATGTCTATGGCAGGAGGCACCCGTCACGCCTCGTGGGGCCGCGGGGTGTGACAACTTAGGCACGTTATTAATTCACGAAAGTGACCCTTAATGACATATTAGGTTAGAAACCTCATCAAATCATACATGAATTTAAACAATATTGAATAGATAGAATTAACAAGGGATTGTAAACCAAATGCCCCTAGATCTTTCCAATTCTTGAAAGCAACCAAGATTCTATTTTACTTTCCTTTTTTACTTTTATTGTTTTAAACCTCATCTTCTCGGGTATGGAACCCAAACCTTAGGAAGTTATAACAAACAAACCCCCCCAATTCTACTTTTATTGCATCTACTTCTTTTTATTTTTATTATTTTTTGAAATTAATTAATAAAGTCTAAACCTAGTAATTGTCCATATTTCCTGTGGATCGATACCCGATAATATACTACACGGTAGGATTGTATACTTGCAATCTGAACTGAAAGTGTATTTAAGGTTAAAAATTACAGTTTGCTGTACTGAAACTTTGTACTATACATTTCTGGTGCAACAATATGTTGATTTTGATTGTGATTGTGATGATGTTTGTGAGTGACTTGTGTGTAACGTTTGTGGATCAGGAGTATTATCCTACGGAATAGTACATTTGGAAGGTCAATTGAATATTGCGACATCTTGAGTTCCGAAGTGAATTTTTGTGATATGATTTCAAACCAGACCTTAGAAAACGGTTAAGCCAAAGCACTACAGATAGGTGTCAGATAAAGGGTCCAGATGGGTGGGTCTGTAGGTGTCAGTAACCCTACAGACGAAGGTCAGATAAAAAGGGTCCAGCTCAGTGGAACATCTGTAGGTGTTACCAGCCTTATTAAATGATTGAAGCCTATTATGTTCTCGTTCGAACTTCGATTTGAATATTCCATTAGTTGAATTTCATTTGATTATCTGTTGTCAAGCATATGCATTTATATATATATATACACACACACACACTGTGGTAGAACTGTGAAAGTGATTTCGTATGAGTTTTTATTTTGTAAAAATAGAGTCTGATTGCAAGTCCAATAACCTGTTTGTGGCAATTTCGTACTGAGAATGAAATTCTCACCCCCACCCTTTGGGTACTTTTACAGGTTTCGGTGCGACTGGGACTGGGTCTGAGGAGGCACGCGAGTATTAGGCCCCCGGTATATGTCACCCTTACCATAGTCATTAGTTTTGTTGTATAGATCTCTATGTCATGCCTGACGGTTGGTATCCGTAGGAGATACCTTTGATGGTTATACTTGTACCAGTCCTGTATACTGGGATTATTATTTTATGGATACATTTGACCTGTTTTATCTATTTTGTGGTGTAATTCTGAGTAAATGATGAAATGCCTTGTAAGTATACACGGAATTGTATACTTACAGCGGGGGACTATTGCGACCCGTGGCTACGAGGTGTGACACAATTGAAACATCTATCACAGTAGTAATAATGGACATGATTAACAACTCAATATCATTATTACTGCAATGATTAAAAACAATTTGTGACGCATATAAATAAGAAATATAATGTTGTGGTTTCAGTAAAAAAAAAACATTATGTTGTGCTTTTTTATATTTTTTTATTTGTGCAAAAAATGAATTCAAGAAGTAATTAATTGATCATTTGATTTATAACATGAAGAAAGAACTGATATAAGATCTTTAGAATTACCTGCTCAAACTTCGCTGACTAACAAATAGTAAAGAAAATTGGTTAACGGGTTTAATGAATAACGAACTTTTTGAATAAATATTACAAAACTAAATAATATTCTTACCTGTTAAGAGTAACGAATCATAATTAAATGCTGAATAAATATCAAATATATTGGCACCGCAGAGTTAGTGTAGTGGCACGAGTCTCGCTCGTCTCTCTATAATATTATCACGTATTCAATTCTTAAAAATAACATCTAAAAGATGTTTGAGTATACCGAAACCTTTTAATAAAACAAAAAATATCAAATAAATAGATAGCATATATATTTTAAGTATCTAATTAAAAAAAAGAAATCCAAAACTAAATATATTATTTTAGACAAATTATGTACATAATATAGGAGTGAAAACGAAGCAAATACGGAGAGGATAGTGGTAAAACCATATTCATATTTTTTTATTTATTTTTCGGATATCAACCAGATATGGATCGAATCAAATATTTATTAAAATAATATTAAAAAAATACTAAAGTTCATAATATTTATCTATTATAAATTTATAATTATAATGGTGAATAATAATATTTTTTATATTATATATTAAAATATATGACATATATCTACTATTCGAATATAGATATTTGAAACGTAAAACCATATCGATATCCATATCTAATTTATCGAATACGGGTTGAATATGGATCCAATATTATTCATACCGTTTTCACCCCTAACACTATAATAAGAATGCAAACATTTTAATTATTGGTTTCATTATTTTTTTAAAATAAATGAATTACTTATTACATAAAGCTATATAAAATATCTTATATATCATTCTTATCAAAATATATAAAAACATCATTTTAAACACATTATTTCCATGGTTTGTATATAGTTTATAGAATATCGTATAGTCAATGCACCAAGGATTGGATTGAAATTTATGGGGTTTTCATAGTAGAAATTTAGGTATCAAATTTCAACAAGGATTGGATTGAAATTTATGGGGTTTTCATAGTAGAAATTTAGGTATCAAATTTCAACAAGGATTGGATTGAAATTTAAAGTTTGAGAAGAGTGCGTGAGGAGTTCATATCTACTGCGGTACCCTACCTTGTAAAATGAGATATGCATCTTTTAATTTTGCACGAATCTCAAAACGGATTCCTAATTCAAATAGGTACTATAATTATTTAGGCTAGGCTGAAAATTATTCTGCTAGTTCGTATTCTCTGAGATAACTAAAATCCATACCATATTTAATTTGGAGCCTATTCGGAATGATGCACGATTGTTGTTACTTTGAGATTCTTACAAAAAAAAAATACTTGAGCGGTCTGAATTTTTTCGGCCATTTTTATTAATATTCCTTAAAAAAAACAAAATTTTAACAATACCCATGTGTTTAATTTTTTTTTATTCATGCCCTGACCGCTAGGCCAACGGGCGGCCCATATTCCTAATGGGGCGTCTCCCCCACGGGCGGTCCAAATGAGCTAATTGAGATAAAACGTTACCAACGTTTCCTAAAACGTTACCAACGTTTTAGCTAAATGCGATTTAGGGTTTTAATTTTCTGACAGCTCAGCTAACTGATCAAAACGTTAGCAACGATTTATATAACGTTATGTAACATTTTTCACTGACTCAAACTTGATCAAAAACAAGAATTTCTAAAGCTCAGAATTAATTAAATCGTTACAACGTTTATAAGAAACGTTATAACGTTTTATTTTGAATTCTGGTACAGCTATACTTACAGCTCTGACATGTTTTAATCGTTACAACGTTTTGTAAAACGTTTTGATCAGTTAGCTGAGCTGTCAGAAAATTAAAACCCTAAATCGCATTTAGCTAAAACGTTGTAATGTTTTTATGAAACGTTATAACGTTTTAGAGAAGTTCAGAACTGCTCAATACAGCTGTCTATTCTCCCTTAAACGTTGCAACGTTTTACAAAACGTTGTAACGTTTAAAGCATGTCAGAGCTGTAAGTATAGCTGTATCAGAATTCAAAATAAAACGTTATAACGTTTCTTATAAACGTTGTAACGATTTAATTAATTCTGAGCTTTAGAAATTTCTGTTTTTGATCAAGTTTGAGTCAGTGAAAAACGTTACATAACGTTATATAAATCGTTGCTAACGTTTTGATCAGTTAGCTGAGCTGTCAGAAAATTAAAATCCTAAATCGCATTTAGCTAAAACGTTGTAACGTTTTAGGAAACGTTGGTAACGTTTTATCTCAATTAGCTCATTTGGACCGCCCGTGGGGGGGGGCGCCCCATTAGGAATATGGGCCGCCCGTTGGCCTGGCGGTCAGGGCATGAATAAAAAAAAAATTAAACACAGAGGTATTGTTAAAATTTTATTTTTTTTAAGGGATATTAATAAAAATGGCCGGAATTTTTCAAAGATCAACACAAAATTCGTGTACTCCTGATGACTTGTACTTGTAATAAAAAAAAAAAAAAAAAAAAAAGGAAAAGGAAAAGGAAAAGGACTGTAACAGTTGGGTTGGAAAATACTGTGAGCAGAGCAGAGCTGGTGCAAGTGCCAGAAAAGCTAAACATGCACTGAGATTGTGGGGAATTGAAGTCTCTTGCATTGGATTCAGGAGGCAGATATCTGAGCAACTGCTCCATCTATAACTGCTGCTTCAAATCCCCTTCCTTGACTGCTTCTCCTTTTTCTCTTTCTCTTCCCTTCTCTTCTCAGTTCTCCATATATCCATCTGACCATCTCCTCTGGTAAATTGAAAAATATGCACAAAAAAGTAGTCTAGATTAGATCATCTAGTGCGTGTATGTCTGATAGATGTCTATTCAGATCAGATCATGGAGAGATGTGCAGTGCAGCTTTGGGTCTGAATTCTGACTCTACACAGACCTGATCAGCTGATCTGACTCTGACCAAGACTTTTTTTTTTATGTTTTATTTTCAGAATTTCTAATTTATAAATGTATTTAAAATTTTATTAAGAGTCAGAAATATGGATTTTTTTTTTCCATACCACAGAAAATTTTATAAGGAAGGTTACTTAGAATTTGTATGCATATTAGATAATTTTTTGTGACTAAGAATCAAGATCTACATGAAAATTTTAAAGAAACGAATAACCAAATTTGATGATTCAATTTTTTTCAGAAAATTCTTAAAGGAGAGTTAATATTATCGACAAAGTTATTTTATTTTGATGTCATAGAAGGTTTTCTGAATAACAGAATCATCGATTCATTCCTGTAAATTTAGTATGCAAATTTCTAATAGCCGAATCAATAATTCAATTGTTTATAGAGCCAGGTTTCGGTTTTCTCCTTCCTTAAAAAATATATAAGACTAAATATTTAATATATTCTGAATATATTTTTTTTTTTTTCAGTACTAGATGCACTTGTTGATTTTGGTGCGCTTGCAGTTGGAGACTTGCAGCTTTAGACCCCAATCCATATGTCTGTTTATGCACCTCTTCTTGGGCCCCACATCAGATCTCCATTCATTTTCTCTGTTCTCTCTCTTTTTTTTTTTTTGGAAAAAGCTGCTAAGACACCAAAAAAGGTAAAATATCATTGGTTGTACTTTCCATTGTGAAATAGAGTGAACATAGCGCACAGGAGTAAAATAAGCATACAATTGAACTGATTAAAAATAGTTCTCCACAGTGTTGTAAGTAACAGTTCGTTAATTGAAAATAATTGAGAATAATTGAGAATAATTGAAAATAATCAGCTGATTAATCGGAAAAATTCATGACAGTTTGATCACCACCAACAACTAATTGGCCGATTAATCGGCCTAAACAGACATTTTTTACAACACTGGTTCTCCATGCTACATGGATTCACTGTTGCAAAAAATGGTTATTTAGTCCGACTAATCGACATGGTAATCAAATTGTTACGAATTGATTTATCAAAGGACTGTTAGCATATGACAACGATTAATTAACTGATTTGTTCGATTAATTATCCGTTTTTCATTTGAACTTTGACGGTTTGATTAATCGTCCATTTTCTATTTATACATCTGATTAGCAAGTCATTTTTATTATTCTTTTTTTCTGTATTTATTTGTTATATGCATTATTTGTTTTATATGCATCTTTTCTAAATGACAATTTCATATTAATTTACTTATTATCAACGAAACTAAGTTGAAATAAATTTATTTGATAAGTTTAATAAATTAAATTAATTATTTTTTATTTTTTATAATTTATGAGTATATGTATGTAACTTTAATAAAAATATAAAATTGATTGTAAAATTATGGTTAATCAGTCACATACGGTTTAGTTGTTTGACATTACTTTGTCCATCTCACAAGCACATATCGTCATCATTATATGGACAAATAAAAAAATAACTTGTTCAGTGATAATATGTTTGCAATAATGACAACTGATAAGAAAATTGACAAAATTATGTGATTTTATTAGACTGTGCATTGAACTTGGTGCAATTTAAAAATAGCTTCACCATAAGTGATACACATATGGATAATATAATGGTTATTTTAATAATTTTCACATTGAACTAAAAAAACAAATTGAGAATGTTCAAATTTATTTATTTTTGTGCCTATATCACTTTTACTTTTAAATTTTTTAATAACAAAAAAAGATTAAATTTATATCTCAAAATAAAATCATTAGATGTGATCTATATTACTTTCTTTACATGCACATAAGAAGTTATTACTTTCAATTTTGATTTTATATAAATCAATAGATTCAAAAATTAACATTCACAATTTATCTACATCAGTGTTTCTTTTTTTTTGCAAGATCTTAGTACTGATAAAACTAAATAAAAATATCATTTACACGTGTATGGATAAAATGATATAGATCATATCTAACGATTTTATTTTGACATTTAAGCTTTAAATTTTAAGGTATTATAAAATTAAAAATAGAGGTATTTGAACCATCCTTTTAATATTATTGTAAATAAAAGAAGTAAATTTATAGGGTGTCATTAGACATATAGATTGCATAACAAATAAATTTCATACAATTTTATAGGCATATCATTGGAAAGCTTCAAGTTCAGATTGTTGAAAATTCAAGTTACTTGATGATGTTCGGTGAATCATATATAAAATAGGATAATTATAATTTTTTCTGCCTATCATTTCTCTATTTCATCCTCCAACTAACTAATTTTCTATTCTAACTATAACTACTAATTCTAACTACCTTTATTTCTTTCATCTTTCTTTATTCCTATCTCATCTCATCTTCCTTTTTCACCTCCATCTTTCTCTCCCACCTTCACCTTCGCCTCCCACTTCTGCCTCTACCTCCCTCTCTCACGTTCACCTCCACTTTCTTCTCCCACATCCGCCTCTCACCTCCGCCTCTACCTCCCTTTTCCACATCCGCCTCAGCCTCTGCTTTCATTTTTTCATCGATAAACTCCCTCCCTCTCTCACCTCTGCCTTCGCCTCTGTTTTTTTTGTCTATGCCTGTTGTTCCCGCTTCAGCGGACGTTCTGTCAAAAATCATCCGTCACTCTATCTCAATCAAGCACGCCTCTGCCGGAAATGAATACTTCAACGTGTATGAATGAATACTTCAATGTGTATGAATGAATAGTTAAGCACGCCTCTGCCATGTCTGATCCATCATTGTTAACCGTATCAAAATGAGTGCTAAATTGATCAAGTTCAACTAATTTTGTCTCTATAGATGCAATTAATCTCTTTTATTTCTATGTTCTTCTTCGTTATGAAGTAGCGAGTTATTTGCAAATAACAAATAAGTACATGAATGAATATTTGATGTAGCGAGTTACTACGTACTAAGTAATATTTAATTACTTCGTTATGAAGTAGCGAGTTATTACGTACTAAGTAAATGACATTAATTTTTTTTTTAAATAGAGGTATATGAATGAATATTTGATGTCTTAGAGATGAATACTTGATATTTTAGGTATGAATACTTGTGCAACGGATAACTCGAAAGTATTTCACTATAGATCTCATTTGAAAGATAAAATTGTGTTGAAAACGTTCGTGGTTTTAGATTTGCAAAATTCCTCACAGATCGTCAAAAATATTTGTTAGATTGAACGAAAAAAAAATCATCTCTAAAAACGTATAAATCTGTTGTGATTCTTCAAAATTCACAAGACCCTGCTATTCCAAATCCTTCTCTTCATTTATTTTGAGTTTCGTGCACAAAAAATTACTGATTTTGAAATTTGTACATTTTATAAAGTAAAAAGTTGAATTTAGAATAGCAGGATCCTGTGATTCACCAAGAATCACAACATATTTATTTCCATGAATGAGACCATTGTGACATAATACGGATCAATCCGTGCAAGGAATTTATATCTTTGTTTCAAAATTTAAAATGTAATACATGTACTTAGAGATCAAATTTAACATTTAGAACTTTTTTTCTACTTATTTAGATAGGTAAAAAGTTACTTAATACGAAGTACTAATTTTTTAATTATTTAAAAATAATAAAAAACATCTGAAAAGTGTAAATTTGATTAAGCACAATTTTATATAAAAATCACATTTAAGTTATCGGTTATTTGAACTTTAAAATAAAGATATAGATCCATAACACGAGTCTATCTGTAATATGTATATTACCATACTCTTACGGTCTCACCGTGATATTAATATGAAGTAGTAATGTTTTATCTATCTAAAAAATAATAAAAATATTTTGGAAAATGTAAATTTGATCAAGCACATTTTTATATGGAGATCACATTCAACTTATCAGTTGTTTGAACTTTAAAATAGAAATATGCATCCATAACACGAGTTTATCCGTAATATTAGATTTAAAATTTAATTTTTGATGATTGTCAATATGATGAAAAATGCTTTTCTTGGGTTTATGGGGACAGGTGATCTTTTGAATATTCTGTAAATCTGTAATGTTAAAAATATTATTTTTATTATTTATAGAAATAACTATTCTTGATGCCACCTGCTTTAAAAAAGAAGAAATGTGTGGCATGAACATCATCATCATTATTCTTAATAAGTTCAGTCAAAAGCAAGCGGTTTCAACATATGAAGTTCACAATCAAATCCATGTTTTTTTTCTTTAGCATTCCAATTTGAAGAATAATTTTTTTTATTGAAAGTCGGCTAAGCCGTCGAATTGCAATAAAACGGTATACTTTGACAAATAAAATTATTGATAGGCTTAATCCGATATTATTTTGTAACCAAAAGAACAATATAAATACATCGTTTGCATGATTTTATAGATAATTTTGTCTGAAATATATAGTCTAGAGAACAAAAACAACAAATATAAATAAATGTTGTCTTCTAATATTGCAATGTTATTTTAGTTTAGTTTGATATTTTGTCCGAACCAGTCATCTAGCTTAATTATTCTAGCTTATTCCATGGTATTTTTTTAATTATTTTAAATCGGACCGTACGATTAAAATTAGCGGATTAGATATATATTGAAAATATCTTAAAAATTCTAAATCGATCGGATCGATTTGGTCGGATTTTTTAAATCAACAGTGCAAATTGAGATAGTAAATTACTTCCTAAATTTTAATAATTAGTATTTATTTGGAAAATAATATGAAAATTAAGAAATATAGGCACCCTATGATGGCTTTGTCAATAAATGGGTGATATTCGTAGACATCATATATGGGTATAGCCTAGTAACTAGAGGAGAGTATTATCTGCGGAGCTGTGTGGAAATTTTAATCGGATCCGTTCGTTTTGATCGGACAGATCAAATCAGAGAGGCTCAAATTTTAGAATCTAATTTGGTCCGTTCAATTAAAATAAACAAATCAGATTACAAGATTCGCACAGCTCTGCAGAAGATATTCTGCAGATATACGCTTCCTAGAAACTAGAGCTGTTTTAATGTGATAAATAGAAAATAATAAGAAGTTGTTTTTAGTAGGCTAAAATAAAGTCAAGAGAACCCAAAATTCTAGGTTGGGCTTGCTTGCCGCTTGGTCTTGGACTTGTAAATTTAGGTCTCCTCTAAACCAACATCTCATAAATGCACTGTTTTTTAATTACCACAATCATGTTTCTCTTCTATAATTTACTATTGTAAAAGAATCGAATTCTCTGTTTCTCAGGAGAACAAGAAATTTATGTTCTCAGGAGAACAAGAAATTTATAATTCACTGTTAGTAAATTTTCAGTTTAAAAATTAAATGTGATTGATTTTCTTTAATAGTGATTGACTCTATATTTCAGTGAATAAAAGAGCAAAAAATTCCTACACTCCAAAAAGCAAATAATCTCCTTTTATTGTAAAGTTTGCAAACACATTTTTTTATTTTTTATTTATAATGCTACGAACACATGATATCTGTACTTTTAGGCGAATAGATCGGCTGTGTTAAACTGTTTTTTTTATTTTTTATTTTTTATTTTTTATCCGGACTTTGGTTGTATCGAAAGGATTCGTTGGCAACAATTTATTGATGATTTGATTTTTGAGGATATATATTTTTCCAAACTTACCCAAAAATCTTTATTAATAAAAAGGTCTATGTACATATTGCTATTTATTTATATACTCAAATTAAGGATATTCCGCTGCACGGATTTATTAGTGTATTAATTTGAATGATATTTGACATCTGATGAAGTGATATTAAATATTGATTATTGCATATTTAAAAAAAAATTATCAACGGTGAAATTAATATATAACATATTCAAGAAGTATGGATGATAGTAAAATTTTATAATTTTAACTACAATTTTGACTATTGTCACGTTAAGAATCCCAACCCATAATATCGAACAATTTTTAATTATTGAAAGAATTAAAAAAATATATAATTTTTGAATTTATATGTTAAAAAAGATTATAGACGCATGTGTCATAGGAATTTGGAGTTCGGATCTCTTGTATAATTTTGAGTATGAATTCAGATGAGGCGATCAACTTTGATACAAATATTGAAGGAGTCCAGTAAATTTTCAAATTGGTTTGAATTAATTCGATTTTTAATTGAACAGTTCGAGTTCAAACTCAAAATTTGAATTACCTCATGAGATCCGAATCATAAATGCGTGCATTCAAAAAAATTGACACAATTTTGTGATTTAAGAAGAATGTATTTTTTTTTTTCAACAAAATCTGGAATTGATAGAAAATAAAAATTTCTAAAAATTGGTATGATAGGAACTAAATTCTCTGCTCCTGGAGACAAAAAATTTCTGTTTCCAGAGTTACTGTCAGTGGACTCCCAGTTTAAAAATTAAATGTGACCAACTTCCTTTAACAGTGATCGGTTTTACATTCCAGTATCTGAGAAAACAGGTGATCTCCTTCCGTTATGATATATAAATAATAGGGTTGATGTGTGGATCTAGCTTAGTCATAAATAGCAGTAGGTCAAGCTGGATTTAGAAGTAATATTGATGTGATATCACATGAATGTGAGGAGGTAAAAGGGGAAATTCAACTAGCATAGCAAAGCCTAGCCTAGCCATATCTCTATAGCATCTTGTAATTTAATACCTGGAATTAAATGGCCATTAAAAAAATTGACACATTTCTGTCCTTTCAAATTCCTCCCAAAATAACAAGCGAAAAAACCAAGAAAATTGGTACGAGATGTGCCGTCTACTCCATGCCGCCACTGATTTTCAATCTGAACTTTGTCAGTAAATGCTGTACAAATTGTGAAGACTGTAAACAGTGACTAATTTGAGTAGCCCTATGTTGCATGGATACTCCGTATATTATATTGTGTTGAATACGATAGGAATAAAGCGATACGATAATTTTAGAAAATATAAATAGGATACATCTATTATATATATATATATATATATTTTTATTATATTATTAATTTTTTTTATATAAAGAACATATTAAAATACAAAATTATAGCTTAATATACATTAAATACAATATGTACTGCAATTCAACAACAAACACAAAATGGCATAGTGATAATGCGCTATTGATATGGGGCGATAGATCTTGGATTCGATTCGCCTCAGACACAAAAAAAAAATAGTTTTGCACAGTGCATGGTGGACCATGCGCTGTGAGAGTTGTATGTGCGGTGCACCATGAACCAAGCGTATCCCAGATGTATCCATTCGTGTCAGAGGCGTATCTCAACTAGTCAATCTGTATCGGAGACCGTATCAAGATGGTTGGGACACGCCATCTGGCATGTTTGATATGTATTGTGCTTGTACCAGAGGCGTGTGCATGGTGGACCATGCGCTGTGAGAGTTGTATGCGCGGTGCACCATGAACCAAGCGTATCCCAGATGTATCCATTCGTGTCAGAGGCGTATCTCAACTAGTCAATCCGTATCGGAGACCGTATCAAGATGGTTGGGACACGCCATCTGGCGTGTTTGATATGTATTGTGCTTGTATCAGAGGCGTGTCGGTGTCAGATACGTGTTGAACATGAGTACGATGGATTTCTAGAAGTATCAGGATAACATAGATTAAACCTCATGGACAATATTACTGAAATAATATAAGTTTATTCGAAATCGAGTTATTTTATTCAGTTTGGTTTGTTAAAATTTACGGAACAATATTAATAAAAAAAATGGCAGCTTTAAAATTCGTGCGGTGGAAATTCGAAAAATTCGGATTTTTTTTTACCAATCAATTCAAAATTTGATATATCTCAGAGGATGCGGTATCAAATAATATTAATTAGCTTTTATATATTTTCTCACAGGAGAATTTATTCAGTATTATTAATTAATAACGGACTTCAAAGAGTAATTAGTTCAGAACAATTTAAATTAGACCATTCGATATGTGTTGAAATTTGTGAGAAAACTTTAAGATTCCGCCAATGGTCATAGTTTTTGTCTTTATGTTGCTCTAAGGTAGGTTACTAACTCATGATGTGATGCTTCATTGAGGAGTTTATTGTGAATCAAGATGTGAGGTCTGTCAGAAGTTCTCTATGAAAACATCTTTACATCTATTTTTCAGGTGCAACTTCTCGAGAAGAGTTTGGATAAAAATGAATCAGCATCTATTTTTCAGGTGCAACTTCTCGAGAAGAGTTTGGATAAAAATGAATCAGTTGCTTGGCCTTAGTATCATCCACATTGGAGCTTCAGTTCAAGCAACAGTAGATAACTCAGGGAGACAATGCAAGACTAGATACTCAAAAGAATAAATGGGGTTCGTATTTCTTCTCAGCTTGTTGGTACCTGTGGAGGGGCAGAAACCAAATTTTTTTTGAAGCTTGCGAGGCTGACCCAGAGAGGATGGCACAACGGGCCAGAAGAGAAGCAAAACTTTGGTTGAAATACGTTTGATGTGATTTAAGATTTTTTCAGGGGGGTTTTTTGCAATTTTCTCATTTTTCTCTTTTGGAGCTGTTATACGGTGGATGGCACAGTGGGCCAGAAAAGAAGCACAAGTTGGAATTTTGTAGATGTAATATTAGGTGCTTTGGGATGTTTAATTTTTAAATTTTAGGGATGTAATATTAGGGGCACTGGTACGGTGGAAGTACAGTACTGGTACTGTGTTGTGTATTTTCCTGATAGCTACTATCGGGTTTTAAAAATAAATTTGTGAGAAAACTTAAAATTGTAAATCATGCGTAAATTTAAATTGAATGCGTAAATCTTGACGTGTATTGAATGGCTCGGATTGAATATCATACCTAGTTTGGTCCAATACCCATCATGAGATGAGATTCTTCTCCGAACTTATATTTGACTGTGTTGTAGAATCCGAATCACAAACTTGAAATTTGAGGAAGGGAAGATCGAAAATGGGCCACGTCCACCTAAAATTGGAAACATTATGGACTTGGAGCAGATGGACCCAAATCCGCTTCAATTCACAGGATACAGGCTCATAATAAATTTAATGGGCCGGGTTTGGGAGGAGGTTTTCCGGAGAGTATCAAAAAGGTCAATTCGTATCCTCTGAGATATCTCAAACTTTGCGTGACTTCATGGAAAATCCCAACCGTTTAAATACGTTCTGCACGAATTTCAAAGCAACATAATACTGTCCCCCTACATCACCCCCGAATAGGCACCACACACGTCGGTCACGCAAAAGTTGAGATATCTCAGAGGAGACGCACTCCAAAAAGGTCATGTTTAGGTGTTTCTGTGTTGCGTCCTGTTCTGTGTTCTATAACTTGTACCGAGTTTCTGACGAAAAAGAAAAACCTTCTATTTAAAGTGCACTGTAATGGGAGGTCAGCAAAAAATTTATTTTTGATAAGTTGATTTTTAAACTTTTAATTTTTAACAACCAGTTTTTCAAATTATGTAATGAGTAGCAATAATCTCCAGCATCTAATTTATTATTATTATTATTATACTTAATTTTATGTAACAAATTATTATAATATCCTTAAATGTTGATAGTATAATATTGAAAATAGAGACCACATACACTACAGGCACGTATATTGGTTCGATTTTCCATTACAGACACTACAGGCACTTATAGTGGTCGTTCGCCATAGAGATTATCAACTTTGTTCTGTGGTAGAGACTAGAGAAAACCTCGAGTGCGTATCCTCTGAGATATCTCAACTTTCGCGTGACCGACGTGTCCGGTGCCTATTCGGGGGTGATGTAGGGGTCAGTATTATGTTTGGGTTGAGATTCGTGCATAACGTATTTAAACGTTTGGGATTTTCCATAAAGTCAGGCAAAATTTGAGGTATCTCAGAGGATAGGAATTCCTCCGCTACTACATAGTTCGTTCGATCCGCGCAGAAGATGGGTATCGTCCATTACAAATGCGACACTAGAGGTGTTAAAACGACTGTCAGATCCCAAATAAACGGGTCAGATAATCTAATACAAGCTCCAACGAAATCTCTACAATTGGACAGGAGACAAGCTCCCAGATGTTAGTAAATCCATATTCCCTAAAGTAACTCATATTTTACCCTTGGATTCAGTCCGTCCGATCAGAATCCGGGCCAATCGGCCCGAGATGTAATGCGCCATAACCTTTAATAGTCGTGCGTATTCTGATCGGACGGTTATGATCTAAATTCAAAATTTGAGTTACTATAGGCGATATGTTCGAGGTTTAGTGGGGCTGATAACAAACTGGTGGCTGGGAAACTAAGAACCTGGCGCGAAACGCATATTCCATTCCTTTCCATGGACCCCAATATCAGACCACGAATTTTGTTTACCTTACCATAGAGAGAGAAAAATAGGAGCGATCAATTTTTCCAAAGGAAGAAATAAGCGCGACTGCGCAATCGCATGGCTGCTTGTTGTTCTCTCAATTTTGTGCAAATTCACGCCGCCTCTAGGTCGAAGTTCGTCGTGCAGTGCTACTCTCCTCGAGTTCAAGTCAATGGAGGCGTCAAGCCGATCGTCGTAAATGGAGACCCTCCCACCTTTGTTTCCGCTCCAGAGCGACGTATTGTCGGAGGTTAAGTTAGCTTTTTTAGTTTTAGTCTATTGAGCTCATAGTATGGTTTTATAAAGTTCTTTGTGCTATCTTTTCTAATTTGATGAAATAATGTGATTTTCAGTGGGTGATTTGCACGGGGATTTATCTCAGACTAGATGTGCACTTCAAATGGCTGGGGTTCTGAGCTTAGATGGTTATCAATGGACTGGTGGAGACACAGTAATAATTTCTCAATTAACAATCTCTATAATTTTTTTTTCTTAAAAAGTTATAAAATTGCACTAGCAATGCTACCTTTGGTTGTTTGAAATTGAGAGCAGGTCTTGGTTCAAGTAGGAGATATTCTTGACCGAGGTGAGGATGAAATTGCAATTTTGTCTCTGCTCAAGTCACTCAGTGTGCAAGCAAAATCTGAAGGTGGTGCTGTTTTTCAGGTTTGTCTTGCTTATTTACTCATTCTTGTTTTTCACATTCTGTATTTTCTACTTAATAATTGTAATCTTTTTGTTATGCTAAACTTAAGGTAAATGGGAATCATGAAACAATGAACATACAAGGCGATTTTAGGTATGTCGACCCCGGCGCATTTGATGAGTGTGCAAATTTTGTGGAATATTTGGAAGAATGTAAAGGAAATTGGGATGATGCTTTTCTTAGTTGGATTTATGTGTCCGAGATGTTGAAAGAAGAACGTGCCTCGGGAAACAAAAAATGGAGCCCTTGGAATCTTGTGAAGGTATCTACTATTGAAACACCTTATTAGACATGGATCAAACAGAAGCATTTTTTTTTTCTAGTTTGATATTAATTCAGTAGGGAGCATAAAGAATGCAACGAAATATTTCATAAAATTTTGAGTGAGGCTACGATACTATGCATAGGGCATATTGGTCTTGTGCTATGGATCGATGTCTCCTTTTCCAAGTCCAAACATCGATCTAAACTGTTCAACATGATCTCCATATGAAAATGTAAAAACAATTACTGTTTTTTTAGATAGGTAAAAAATCACTTGATCTAAAGATTCTAGACCATTCAAAAGTAGTGATTTTCTACCTATCTAAAAAAAATAGTAAAAAAATTCTGAAAAAGGTAAAATTTAGTCTGCAAGTGTAGTTTCATATGAAAATCATGTTGAACAATTCAGATTGACAATTTGGACTCTGAGAATAAAAAATATTAATCCGTAGTATGAACCAATCTGCGCTATGCATAGTACCATAGCCTCACTCTAAATTTTTTTTATGTGAACCTTTGCAAATTTGACACCTCTAGTTGAGTGGCTTTTTAATTGCTTTGTACCTAAAGCGTGGTTCGATATTTTTTTTTTTTGCTGACAGAATTATGAAAAATATTGGGACAGAGACAGAAGGGAGTTGTTGCCAGGTCAGCACTCTTAAATCCTGGTGGTGCATTAGCATGTGAATTGTCACGCCATCCTGTCGTTCTAAAAATAAACGATTGGATATTTTGCCATGGTGGCCTACTCCCACATCATGGTACAGTATTTTCTCTCACATTTCTTTTCTTAGCTTTTTTGGTATTTAATTTGTGTTAAATGGTAACTTGCTTCGTAAAGTAACAATTGAGAGTGACATGGGTTAAGTTGAGTCTCACTTGCATTTAATTGCAGATTGGTTTTAACTTTGGGGTCTAATTGCTTGATTGAGGGATAATTGATGCAAAACTAGTTAATTTGGGGTTTTATTGCACAGCTTGGTTCTTAAAAGGGTTGTTTGGCTTAAGTCAGCCATCAATTCATAATTGAGGGCTAATTTGGCACATAAAAGTTTGTTTGAGGCATTCTTTGATGAAGGTTTATTTTGCATATAATGTTGAATCATACTATGCATGTGTTGTCGTATAGTGACATGATTCCCTACTATTATAGTGGTTTCTTATACTTTACATGATAATTTGAAGTATAGTACAGTATGGGGTGGAGCGCATGAAAACAATTCAAGGCTTAATTTGCATATAATGTGGATCATATCATGCAAGTGCACACTATTATAGAGATTTGTTGGCATTTACATGATAATTTTATATATAGTACAATATGGGGTGGAGCGCATGAACAAAGAAGTGTCAGATTGGATGAGAGGCTCAAAACGAGACGGCCCCGAAATGCCTTTTATTGCATTAAAAGGATATGACAGTGTTGTATGGAGCCGCTTGTACTCCCGCGAACCAAGTCCATTTGGGAAAAACCCGCATAAGGTCAGTCGAGTCTAATTACAAAGTATTCTACGCAATTACCAAATGCCATCATTTGTAGGAAAACTTATCTTTCTTTTTTTGTTTGTTTAGATATCATCTATAGCAAAAAGGACACTTGAGGAAATCAAAGCTAATGGGATGGTTGTGGGCCATACTCCTCAGATTAACGGAGTAAACAGGTGTGTTGCAAAATAATGTTGGGATCTTTGACAGCGTAATTATTTGGCGAT
The DNA here is from genome assembly GCA_964058845.1 of Carex sylvatica. NCBI lineage: Eukaryota > Viridiplantae > Streptophyta > Magnoliopsida > Poales > Cyperaceae > Carex > Carex sylvatica. The sequence continues at coordinate 20,180 of CAXKVR010000800.1, forward strand.
ATTGACAACAATTCTCAAATCAATTGAAAAAAAGCTTAAAAAGGAAAATGAAAGTAAGTTTGTAGGTGCCTTGTTCGACACATATTTGTACACTTATAAAATTTCACAGTTTGTTGCTGTTATGATAATGAAGCAAGGGTTATTAAATTCAGACCATTGAAAACTTTAATTGTTTGATGAAGGGTGAAAGAGTGCTCCAATTCTCACCATTTTTTTATAGGCATGATATATGTATCATATAGATCATGCATTAAATGTTGGATTTCGTAGGTGAATTTCATTTTTTTACAATTGGCAAGATTGTCAAGATAAAAAATTGCTAATTGATCCTAACCCTAAAAAACATTGTAGCTTAAGTGTTAATTGTGAAGTATTCTGAATTGTACTCGCACAAAATTGCTTTTATATCACCAGCAGCATGTACGACGACCGAGTTTGGTGCATTGATGTAGGCATGTCAAGTGGAGTTCTTAATTCAAGTCCTGAGGTAATTTTTTTCAGATATTCTATTTTTTTTCTTTTGAATTTCTACTTGTGAGATACAAATTTTGATTGTTGTATTGGTCTTTGGTTCTAGGTTTTAGAGATAGTAGATAACAAAGCAAGAGTTTTGAAGAGACACACAGATTCTTTTGATGAACTGGAGGTTCTTGATTACATATGACACAAGCCTTCTTAATCACTTTTTAAGGTATAGTATTTGCATTGTTTAGACTATAAATTTCAAACAATAAATTATAAACATCATGAATTGTGACTTTCCATTTCATAGTACAAGGCTCCTTACAGAGCATCTTTTCATTTCATTACAAATATGCAAGATCGGTATCCGTATACATTGGTTACAATTCTTCAAAAAAGCTCCAAATCCAACAGGCAAAAGATAAACTGTTAAATAAACTAGTTACGTCTACAAACAAAA
>CAXKVR010000801.1:0-24120 GCA_964058845.1 Carex sylvatica
ATATGTTTCAGCACATATGTTAAAAAATTGTATTTCACTTTAGACCGGATTAATCTAATTTCTAATGGAATGTTTCAAATCTAAACTCAAAATTTGAGTTACTTCACAAGATTCTGACTTGAAGTTGTTTTTTTATTAATCGAAAATAAATAAATAAAATTTGTAGAACGAAATTGTTTTGATGAAAATTCGACACATAGGTAGAACGGATTGTTTTAACTAGTTTCACGGAACGTGACATTTAAACCATCTCACTAATCAAACTCCGTCGCCCGTTTATTAATCAAATTAACTTAAAAAAATCAAACGACAGTATAGAGTATAGATTGCACCATGTATGGATTTAATTTAATAAAATGCTCTCAAGAAACACATATATGGATTTAATAAATATGTAAGAGTTTGTCTATAGTGCAGCAAATTTATTTTGACTACAGTATAGTAATTCATTTAATTTTAAATCTGATCTTTAATTTGTTTAGGGTAAAACTGTCTTTTTCTCCCACTTGAAAAGGTAAACTCCGTAAAACAAGAAATCAGAATTACGACGCGTATCTAATCAGAGTCAGAGATTATGAATTAAACGAAAGAAATTCGCATGACTCCGCCGGTTTTGCTCTTACTCCGACGATCTCCACCTCCTAAATGCACTCTCTATCTCTTGTTCTCCATAAACCCTAACCCCTAACTTCTCCTAACCGAGTTTCTTACCATGTAAGTTTGAAGGAGTTTGAAAAGCTTTACCATGTAAGTTTCTGGTGCGTACATGTATCTTCTCAGTGTTTGGTCACTTTATTTCATATGTTATTGTCCATAAACAAGGAGGAACAAAGCTACCAACAAAGCAAAATAACTAAATTAGATTGATTGGTACCAAAATTTTGCCTTGTACTGGACAGAACTACAATTTTTTTGAAAATATGCCGTACTGAATTATTTATGTATGCTTTTCTATGACTGGATATTTTTCCTCTTCAGAGCTATGCATCCTTGCTTACTTGAGACCCTTAAGAATATGATACTCGTTGCATTAATTTAGGAACTGGCAGTCTATTTGTCTGATTAAGTTTTTATTTGGAATTTTGGTAAGGGGAATAAATTATCATGTTCTCATTATTTGAGATTTTTATCAAATGTTGTCGACGTGGGACTCATAGTCAGAGACATCGAAAAAGGAGGTTATGCAAGACAGCCTCGTCGTGTCCATTGTTCACCACATACTAGCTGTTATCATTCTCTGTGCCATTCTTCTCTGGTTTTTCTCTTATCCTGGTATGGTTATTAAAATCTTTGATTTTGATTATTCAATACTAGACTTAAATAATTTTGTTTCGATGACAACATTTGCTCCAGTAATGTGCCATTTAGAACATAAAAGAATACTTAACTGTAATTTCACACCTTCAAAGCAAGGTTGGCAGCTTTACTTTTTTTTTTCTACTTGCTTGTTTATTTTTATTAGATGGTAGCTACATACTGATTTAATAAGTTTCTATTTATATCGTATCGATTTCTTTTTTGTTGAATCGCTAATTGGTTCAATTAATTGTGTATTGATTGATTCTTTTTGTTGGATTATCGAGGTGCAGTTTAAATATCCTTATTCATTAATATCCTGCCAAATAAAAAACTTTGTGTAGGTACCTTACTAGCACTGCTATTAGCAGTTAGGTCTGGTATCTTCTTGTATTTGTTGGAAAGAATAAATACAATTGTACAGCCAAGATTTTATCAATTGCATTTGTTGGGTTTAATATTACCATCAATCATAGTACAAATGTTTGTTTTAGTATGTGTTTTGATTGTTTTAGTAGGTGTTCTGATTGTTTTCGCTCACTTTGATTGTATTTTTTTTGTTGCACTAACAGATGAACATAATCAAGTTGGTTCAATGCCTGGACTATTGCAAAATTGCAAAAAATGAAAAGATGAATCTAGTGACAAGGCGACGGTACTTTTGTAAATTTTATAGTGACAAGATGATTCTTGAATAATAAGGAATTATATAAGTTTGTTAATTCCTTAGATATGATTGTATTATAGTAGTTTTAACCATATAATATGCATTTTGGTCATTATCTTATCGATTTTATGGATATTCTTTTTGTTTTGCACATATCTATGTACAATCTTTTCTCTTATTATGATCTATCTGGTGAATGATTCAGATTCACTATTATTTGGATTTGAAAAAATAGAGATAAGTATCTATAGCACGGACCGATCTGCGCTTTGCAAAGTATTATAGCCTCATTCTCATTTACATCTAGATCCAAAAGTGATAAGACTGAATTGTTTAAATTTCAATACACGGATTGTAGAGTCGACCTTCAAATCGCTCCAACAAAGTTCATATGTAACATATTTGAGTGATAACTAATTAACTACTAATATTTTTTGAAAGAGCAGGGTTCAGAAAGATATAAAATGTGTAATTCAAGCACATTTTAATTTTTAATCCAAGACATGAAGCACATTTGAAATGATGTGTGTACACTATTATTGACAAGGATGGTTAGAAGAGCACTACTAAACTATTTATTTCGTGAGTGCTATTTTTTATTGTTATTTTGCCTTGAGGACTGTTAGCTCTCATTGTCAATTACCACCCACGACTCCACAACTACAAAGAGATACAACAACAAAAGAAAAGAAAAATGACTCTCAGTCAAGAACTGCACAAATGGAGACCAATGTACATAGTAATGTAGAATTAGAAGATGATAATTTCTTCCTGAATTGTTAAGTATGCAGTCATTTAAAATTGAACAAAAATTTACAATACACAAGGTGATAGTACAGTAATTACAGACCTAAAATTAGTAAACTATGATGTAAATATTTCTTCAGATACTACATTATTCGACCAAAAATGAATTAAGGATTCAATAGTCAATCTTTTGGTTGCACTAAGCATAGATATGAAAAATCGACACCTGTCTATCTTGTACTCTTCAAGAGGGTTCTGTGCCCGAAGCTCCCTACAATTACCTAAAGCAAAAAAAAAAAGCGATTTATCTTTTGTTCTTTATAAATAAAACATAAATTAAAATAATGAATGCCATTGCAATGAACAGTATTGGATAGGAATTATTGCTGAGCTAATTAAGCCGATTTATATTTATCAAGTGGTCCTCTAGAAATGGTCAGCGATTTGACAATTACCTATTTCTATCTTAAAACAAAAAAATAGATCATTTTGTCGGAATCCAAAAGAAAAAGAATGAAAAGAACAGACAGTTCACAAAAGAGAAAACCACAACATTTACATATTTGCAGAAGAACATCAAGTATATGAAATTTTAAAAAAAGTATGATCGATATGCCAAATTAATAAAGTTTAACCTCCCAGTAATGATCGAGACATTTAAGGGGTGTGTCTGTTATATTTTAGTATTTCGAAGGGTTATTCATCTTCTTATGACCACGAAATTAAATCAAATTTAGATTTCTCAAGTTAGTTATCAAGTAGCAATTCTCCTCCAATCCACACAAATTCCTCAAGAATAAATAATTCTTCAGTTTTCAGAGAATAAATATGTGCAGAGGATTAAAAGAACTTACTGCAAAAGCCTCTGAATAGGCAAATCCTGACGTATATTTGGTAAATTTGTTGGTAACTGGCATCTTGAACATCTTTAAAAGAAATTAAAAGAACATATAACCTTTTTTCTGGGTTGAGCTGATAAGAACATATAAATAATAAACAACCATCACAATTTGAGAACTGAAATCAATTCATGATTTTTGTAAGCTTTCTTTTCCTTAATCATCACACATCCACATAATAAAAAAAAGAAAAGAAATTAAGTATTTCTACAATTGTAGGATATGACTTACCTCATTAATAATACATGCCTTGCCATCTCTAACAATGTATTGAACATCACGTCTGTATAACTTCTTGGCTTTTACTGCATTTGTGACAAACCTATATCAAGTCCCAGAGAGATATACAAGCAAAAGAAATAAAAATAAGGGCAAAAGAATCTAAAAACAAGAGATGAATATCACAATTATAATAGACACCTTGCCCATGGATCATTTTCATCCCACAAATCATTTTTCCTAGAATCATCTCAGCCAGAGCAACTCCCTCCTCTGTCAAATCTACTAAGTGCCGCTTCAGATAAACATTGTAATGTTGTGACAAAAATAAAGGTGTGTCAGATGATTCTAAGAATAGAAGGTAAAAAACCTAGTCCGTAATCAAATACACTATTATTGTTATTATTGTCTCAGATATAAGCTCATGTTCTAATTTTTATTGTGCCAAGAAGCTGATGTGCAGATGAAATTGAGAAAACAAGAGAGAAAAAAAAGAGGAACTACGTACTGATAAGCCAATTTGAACTTGACTCATTAACAATCTAGTAGACACGAGAGCTTTATCAAGAATGATCATTTATCAACAAAGTAAATTTTTCAATAAAGAACAATGGCTTTGCAAAAGTTTCCAATCAACAAAAGATTGCAGAGGAGATTGAATGGAGAAAGAGCTTGGTACCTGATTGCGTTGAAATTAAGGGGAGCATTGTCGAGATTGGGGATCTGAGCCATTAGATCCTTGAAGCACATTTTGATCGCAGTCGCCGGCCGAATGATCTTGCAGTGGCGTTAGTGTTGTGTTGTGATGTGGATTGGCAGGTGAATTTCTCTCCGTCATGCGTCGTCATTGAAACGGAGTGAAACCAGGGGGAGAATGTAGGGAAAGACGAAGAGGAATATTTTTGGTAAAGACTATTATACCCTTTTTCCGCTAACATTAGCGTACAATCTATGAAACGGAGTGAAACCAGAGTTAAATTAATGATTTAATCTACACCGTTCCAAAAATAAAATAAACGATTAAGATTTAATTTAATTTTGCTGTACTAGAGCCAAAATCAGTTTACTGTACCCAATATGTAAAAACACGTGTATGAAAGACAAAGCCAGTCTAAATTAAATTTATAAAGCTTGTTAATAAAGCCAATCTACATACCACATATACACGTGTATGGATTTAATAAATTTAGGATTCTTATAATTGTTTCCACACCTCTATTTATTTATTTATCTCTACACGTAAGTTTTATAATTGTCTTGAGAATCACAAAAACTCTGGTAGTATTTTTTTTTCTTAAGTATTAATCTCCATGCACGAAAGTATTTATATCTAAGAACGGAAGTATTTATACCTATAAGCTGAATAATTTTTACATAAATAATTATATTTTCAACCATAATCTCAAACTACATTGGGGACCACACACGTTTTTAGAGGTGAGTTTTTTTTTCTTCATTCAATATTGTCCATATTTCTAACGATTTATGAGAAATTTTGTAAATCTAAAACCATGAACGTCTTCTACGTAATTTTTCTTTCAAATGAGATCTATGATGACATATTTTTGGGTTCCTCGTCACACAAATATTTATACCTCGTTGTACAAGTATTTATACTTCTACTGGCAAGTACTTTTTACATATAATATTGGCTGACATCTGAAAGTATTAATATCAAGTATTATAAGTATTTATACTTATGCATTTGAGTATTTTTACCTATATAGTCAACTAATTTTGCTAGAGAAAGATTAACACAGGAACGATTGGAGAATGTTGATGCGGAGATGCGAGGTCCCTACAGACCCTACTACTTCTTTCAAATGAGATCTATAATGACATACTTTCGGACTTGTCGTCACACAAATATTTATACCTCATTGTACAAGTATTTATACTTATATTTGCAAGTACTTACATATAACACTGGCTGACATCTGAAAGTATTAATATCAAGTATTATAAGTATTTATACTTATGCATTGGAGTATTTTTACCTATGTGGTCAACTAATTTTGTTATAGAAAGATTAACACAGGAACGGTTGGAGAATGTTGACGCAGAGATGCGAGGTCCCTACAGACCCTACTACTTCATTTGATGAAGGTTGGCGCAGAGACAATTGAGGGCTCAAAAAGGGGTGGTCATATCAAGTTACACATGCAGGTATTAATATCTTATTTTGTAAGTATTAATTTTTTTATTTTAATATTTATATTTATGATGTTAACGCATGACAAATGTGACAACTGAAAAAGAGAACCATATAATTAGCGATGATCATAATACAATTTTTATTTAATAGAGGTGAGGAGATAAATTGAGGGATATATATGTGAAGATGATCATAATTATTCATAAATTTAATAAACTACCACAAAAAATGAAGTCTATATCAAAATGAACAGATTAATAAATTTAATAAATTAAAAATATTTCGCTCCAGAGACGGTACAGTCTATACCGCCTTGAGTTTGATTTCTTTTTCCGATGGTCAGAAAAATGAAATTTACTGTTTAGACGGAATGGAATTGATTGTTTTTAGTTTTTTAGTTAATTTGATTAGCGGGCGATTGAGTTTGATTAGTGGAATAAGTTTAAATGTCACGTTTTGTGGGACGGATTAAATACATGTCGAATATTCGCCAAAACAGTTATGTTTTGTAATTTTTTTTTTTGGTTATTTTTGATTAATAAAAAAAAAAAAACTTGAAGGAAAAAGGGGTGCAGAATTGCTTAGGTAAAATTTTTTATTTGCCACTCCAAAATTAAAAAATTAGTTATTTACCACCTCAAAACATAAAATTAGTTATTTGCCACTTCAAAATCATGAAATTAAGCAAATTGCCACAATTATATATATAATTCAGATTTTTTATTTAAATTTTAAAAAAAAATAGTATATAATAAAATGTATTTTGATATTTTCAAAATCATTTTTCCATAGACCCCTTAAATCAAATCAATTGGTGTCTCCAGTCTCTCACTCTCTCTAGTCTTCGATCAACTCTTCCCTTCCAGTCGATCCCCTTCCAAACGCACTCGCCAAAACCCTTTGTCATCTGCCCCTGTGAAAGAAAAGAGATATCACCGGTGAAAGAAAAGAGATATCGCCCAGCCACACCCTCTCCAGCACAACCCGCGCTCTCTCCGCGCCTCCACCCCACCGCGGATCACTGATGTATAACTAGGCACAAATCAAGGCACATTTCCTAGTTGATTTCATTGGATTTTGGTCCCATGTTAATGTGTAAGTATACAATTTTAATTTTGTTCTAATAGAGAAATATGTGTAACTTCAATATCCAGTGGTTGGCTTGTCAATTTATTTCATTTGATTTGATCATTAATTGGATCAATAGTTAATTTTATTAATTGGATCAACTACATTCATTTAGTTTCATTAATTAATTGGATCATTTTTTTCTAGCATAATTGTCAGAGATTGTCGTGCCAGTTGCTGTAATAGTGGTATGGTAATGTCATAGAGGGTTGCAATTTGTGTTTAGCAGCAATGAATGTGCCAGTCTATAGATGAGATGCATCAAATTGCGATAATATTCCATTCTCAATAGTTAGTTTACTATACCATTCCATTGCTCCATATAATTTGCTAAGAAGTGGCTTATTTGTTGTGATCAGAATTCCTGACTGTTACATGTATTATTCACTAACTATTATTAATATTTTTTTTAGTTTTAAAAAAAAAATTGTAGCTACCAGCATTTTAAATTCGAAGAACTGAACTAAACTGAGTTGATTTATATTTTGTAGCTGTTAGGTTAATTCGAAGAACTGAACTAAACTGAGTTGATTTATATTTTGTAGTTTTTTTCAATTAAGTTATGCATCTTTTGAGTAAACCATTTTAAGTTGGTTTTTATGGATATTCTCTTGCAACTATTTTATGTGTATTATCTTTTGTTATTTCTTTTCAGGAAAATCTGACAATCAATGGCATGTTTGGAGAATATTCTTGATTTGAAGCTGCAGAATTTTTTTATTGAGTTTGAATATAGTTGGATGCTTGTATCAACTGGGGCAGTAAAAGTTAATATATGCATGTGGTTATGATAATAGAGTTGTGCTATCAGATGTATGCTTATCAATGTAAACTGGGGTTGCTCCATCATTCTTTATTTTTTTTATTCAGATAATTAATTAAATTTGAAAGCCTTCGTTCGTTAGCTGATGTTGTAAATTTGTAATGAATTCTTTGTGGAATATAGAGAGTAATTTATTTTAATATTTTCTTTGATTGTTGTTAATATGTGGTTGTTTTCTTTAGGCATTGTTGAGGTATTGTTGTGGTAATGTTGAGGCAGATATATAACCGGCCACATCATGAAAAGATTGAAATAAACATAGCAAAGATTATTGCAACTATACTAATGCATACCACAAAACAAATTGAATATTATCCATGAAACTGGGCAAGCTGGAGAACAAGGTGGTCACCAGTGCATTATGTAAAAGTTGCAAAGAAGCCCTTCTAAAGTTTTCTTTTAACAGAACTAGCAAATGACACTTATTAGCTTAACCATGTATGCAAGACATCTATAATTTTATCAACTTTTTGCAAAAAAAAGCAGAATAAAACAAAAAGATTAATTAATCTGACATATATCTTCATTAGGTCAATCTAAGTGAATATAATTGGATGCTTGTATCAAATCCAAGCACATACCAAAAGAGCACATTAGCATATATAACAAAAAAGAGCAATCTAAGTTCTATACAAAAAGAGAGCTCTATCTATCAAAAATACACAAGCAATTTGTAATATTTTCCTTGTTATTATTTATATCAACTTCATTCATTCAAGGGCTTCATAAGTTTTGTAGAAGATGGATGGTCATTTTCTTCATCTACAATCATGTCTTGCATAGAAGTAACAAGACATAGCAGTAGATAATGCTCCTGAGCTCCAATAATTCTGAAATTTCATGAGACTAATAACAGTAGACTTTTCATTGATTCAAAACTCAAAAAGTATTACATGTGCAAAGTTACATAAATAGATGAAAACTGGTTATATAAACTGCTTAGGACATAGCCTAACTAAAGTTACATAAACTCTCAAGTTACACATAGCCCAACTAAAGTTAGACTTTTCCATTCAAGCTCATTTCGTATATAGTCAGGAGAATAAGAAGGGATGAATTTATAACTAAGATGCACACTAAATTGGATTGATTGTAGTCTAATTAGAGCTATTTTTCTATTGAATTAGGGTTTAATCAGACCAAACTTTAGCTGAAATAGGCTCTAAAGCACTATACCGTGTACCAGACAGGTACTGTACCAGTACCGACTACAAAATAGGTACTTGTCCATCTTATTCATACCTCCAAATCCGTTCCTAAAGCATCAATATTGGTGGAGAAACCTGCATTTCAAATGTACTAATAAATCAGTTTATATGAACTTTGAATTATTTAAACATAGACAATATGCTAGCTCCAGTATTTTCAGAAAAGAGAAGATACCATGAAGAGTTATTCAAAGTTTACTATGCATTAGATGATAAAAGTTATCAAATTTAAATTGTGATTGGTAGCATAGAAATTTAAATTCTTGTCAGATTAATTTAATTCATATTTTTTTTTATTAAGTTACCTATATTTGCACCTCCTTATTAACTCTGTAATGTATTAATTAATATGTAAAATACCTCAAAATGAGAAAAAGAGAAAATTTAATACTGGATTTTTGTAGGTAATTAACTAGCATGGTACCACAGAAATCTAATGTGTTTTTCTTTGTTTTCTCTATATGACAGAACATCCTGATATTTAATACACTGGACTTTACCACTGATGAAAATCGATATGCCTATTTGTGTCTCGGTGCTCAAAATTAATTGGATTTTACCACCCATCTGTACCAACCTTAATAGAAAAGAAAAGATAAGAGATATCGGAGAACATTCTCCTAAAGTAGTAACAGTAATGATACATGCTAAAAAGAAATCAAACATTCGGGTGTCATTACGAATATGTTAGAAAAGATAGGCACTGAAAATCTATTTTCAAAATTAACTAGACTTTACCACTGCTCATGGTGCGTGGAGAAGAGACTGGCGGAGAAGGAACGGTGCGGAGGAGAGACAGGCGGGCGGAGGGAAAGTCGCCTGGTTACCAAAATTAGGTTTGGGAACTTGGATTCAGTATTTCACATAATTTTCAGCATGAATATTTTGATTAATATTAAAATTTGTTGAATTTTTAGAATAATTTAAATCAAATATCTGAATTTAGTGTATAATTGTGACAATTTACTTAATTTCATGTTTTGGGGTGACAAATAACTAATCTCTAAATTTTGGAGTGGCAAATAAAAAATTCTCTTTTTTTATTAATAGAAAAGAAGAGAAAAAATTAATGTGAAAGAGAAATATTTTTGTGATATCTTGTTTTATAAGAAAATCAGGATAGATATTTCCGTCCGTTCGAACAGGCTAGATATCCACGTTCCAATTAATTTACCCAGATTCAAACTCTGCTAAAAAAGAAAAAGAAAAGAAAAGATACTTAGTCGGAACTCTTTTTTCCGTCCAGTGTCTTTCTCTAAAATGTCTTGAGAGAAGAAATAAAGTACAACACTTGTTCTCGCTTTCTTCACTAATCATAATAGATTAATTACTCAATAGAAGAACCTTTTTAATTTGATGTTATTTGTACAAAATTTATTTCAAAGCAGAGATTTGTCACTGCATTGAGATTAATAGAGGGTTTATTTTTTTATCTATAGTTCTTATTTCATTAATCTATTAATGCTATGTTAAATATTAATTGGAGACTCAACATTAGAAACCTGTCAAGACAGACAAAATGAGAATGAAATAAAAAGGCAAGATAATGTTCGAGTGAATATTCAGGTCCAATTTTGATCTAATATCAAATAAATTATGTCTATTATAATATATTATAATATTTTATAAGTTGAAAAATCAACGTCTAGAAATTATCTACATTAGTACATTTTTTACAAGCTCTTGATGATAATCAAAATAAAATTAAAATGTCATATTTTTTTTACACGCGTATAAATAAAATAATGTATATCATATCCAATAGTTTTATTTTGACTTTTAAGTTTTTAAATTTTAATTTATTAAAATTTTAAAAAATAGAGGCAGGAGGGAGACACAATAAATGAAAGCATTTGAACCCATCTCATTTAGCATTTAGAAGGTTGTGTTCGTAATTTCTGCATTTCCTCTTGTCTTTCGAAAAATGCTGTAATTACCTCCTCTTCGGTTTACCTTTGTATAAAGGAAGAAAAGAGGTATTTTGGCACTTCTAGGTGCACTAAGGGTGCGGCTATTTTTATTAATACTCTAATATATATATATTTTAAATTGTTCTCGCATTTTTGATTTTTTTTAAAACTGTCCTGACCGTCAGGCTCACGAGCGGTCCAGATCCTCTAGCAGACCACTCAGGTCAGGGGCAGTCCGCTAGGGACCAGACCACCCGAGCCAGGGACGGTCCGCTAGGGACCAGACCGCCTGAGGGCCGGGCGGTCCTCTATTTTTTTTTTATATATAAAGATCTTAATATTTTAATTTAAATAATTTTGTGAAGAAAAAGTTTTTTTTATGTCAAAAAATAAAACATTTGATATATTTATAAAGTGAAGTCGTAACTCTTTATAATTTTAATTAGATTTGTCTGTTGGATATCACAAGTCTTAAGATAACACTAATTAAGAATTTGACCCCAATTCTTAATAATTTATTTTATTCAAATATACACAAGGAAATATAGTTATATTGCCTCAATAATGTCAACTTTTTTTTTAGAAAATAATTGAAGAGCGAGAGAGAGAATAATTGGATTATTTGATTATTGTCAATATATATCATTCGTTCGGAGATATGCAAACGAACACGATAAATAGTAAATGCATTTTAAAATAATTATATGAATAATTATTGAATAATCTCTTAGGCTTTTGACTAAACAAAATACCGATCGTTGCATGTCTACCATTGAACGAAAACTTAAACTGAATTTTTGAGGTACTAAATAACGTTTTTTTTTTAATTCTGATACTTCGGATGCCCGGGGGTTTTCCCCGGGTGATATTCAAATCCGTCTCGTACCCCCCCCCCTTCTGAAAATTGGTCATACACACAAATCCGACTTTCCTAGCCAAAGTTATGGTTGTTTAAAGTTTTTCAAAAGTCGAAATTTGGAAATTCATAACTAATTGTAAAAAAATTCAAATAAATTGAAATTTGTGTCAAATCTGTGTATTTTTTAATGCTCTACATGTTGGTGTAATCTCTTTTGCAGTTTGGTCAATGTATCAGTCCAGACTTTCTGATTTATCAGAAGAGTTCAAATTTGATGTTTTTAGTGCATTGCACTATACCAGTGGTCTTTGTCTAGTACTTGGCTGCTGAGTTTGGATTTAGTACTATACCAGAGGTCAGCCTAGGGTGCTTGTGCATGGACATAGATCTAATTTGAGATTTGAACATATTTTAATTAGTAGCTCTAAACTACTGTTTTAGTACCAAAAATAAACAGAAAAAGATCAACAAGCTGTCAGAGCATGAAAATTTTGTAATGAATGCCAAGTTCTTAATTAGTATTATCTTTAGACTTGTGATATCCAACTGACTAATCAAATCAAAGTTATAAAGAGTTACGACATCACTTCATAAATATATCAAATGTTTTATTTTTTAGTATACAAGAAAACTTTTTTCTTCACAAAATTATTTAAATCAAAATATTAAGATCTCTAAAAAAATAGAGGACCACCCGGCCCTCAGGCGGTATGGTCCCTTGCGGACCACCTCTGGCCCGAGCGGTCTGCTAGAGGATTTGGGCCGTCCGTAGATCTGATGATCAGAGCAGTTTTAAAAAAAATGAGAATGCAGGGACAGTTTTAAAAAAATCTTTTTTTTAGAGTATTAATAAAAATGTAAAAAAATCTTTTTTTTAGAGTATTAATAAAAATGGCCGCTAAGGGTGTGAATATGTTATTTTGTGCATTCATGCATCCTGTCTGTGCTAGATGTATCTTTTCCTTTTAAATCAGTGGGAGATCTTGGTGAGATGTGTTATTTTGCAGATAATCCTTTCATGTGTAATTGATGAGATAGTGAGACCAGGTTTTAAATCAACCCAAATTGCAGTAAAAGAATTGTATCCTGATGGATTTCAAGGAGATAAGAATGGCTTGTCAGTCTTTCTAGTTTATATATTTTTTACTTAATTAATTTCCTTCTTTCTTTTAATAATGCAAAATTGCTTCCTTTTTAAAAAAATATTAAAAAAAACCCGTACGTCTTGTACTCTTGATTTCTGCTCTGAATTTGGACATGCATTAATTTGAACTTGAAACAACAAATGACAGAACCTACAAAATGAACTTTGTTCTACATTCTTTTATTAATAGTTATTAATACTGATAAAGGAGCACTCAGTTACTTATGTTTTGCTCTCTTGGGTTAAAACTTAAAAATAGTATTTTAAATGCTTTTAACATAATGAATATTATATTTAGTATTTTTACATGATCTTTAATCTTCAGGCTGAAGTAAACTCCTTGCGACAGCCGAGTCACTCAATTTTGGTTTTCAGGGATCTTTCTTCAAGCCATATATAATCTAGAAGACTATAACCATATATAATACTACTGAATTGAAATAAAAGACAAAGGAAGGTCTTATGTTTTTTTACTTTTTTGCTTGTGTAGACTGTAAGGTTGTAACTTCACTGGCATCGGACCAACTGATTTAGTTTTTTGTACAAATTACTGACCATTGATTTAGCTTGAATATTGGAAATTTTAATTCAGATTTTGTATTAATTAGTGAATCAAACTCAGGTACAGTAATTCATATTTACATGTTGGTCTTTTATAACTTCAATTATCATAAAATTGCAGGACCTTAATTATTTCAAATAATTTTAGTAGGAGTATACGTTCTACATTTGGTTTGTTTTTGTTATTGACTAATTATGCAATCAATTTTTCAATTAATCACATTTAAAAAAAAAAGGACTTTTAATTTTTACGGCAACACGTGGTTGGCACTTACTAATTCAGTCTAAGTGAACGCGTCTTATGTAAACCGTGATATAAGAAAAAATCAAGAAAGATAACTTGTAGAATCTTTTGAAAATGTTCATATTCATCCTTGCATACTTAACAACATGTATTTTGTTTATAGATGATTTTATTGATCAATATAAAGTTATAAACACTGAAACACATTTGTCATGAAATAAATCTAAAATGCATGAAAACAGACGAGAGTATTTTAGTACCAAGTCTCTCATAAGCCCTTGTATATTATTCTTTAAAAATGAAGTTATAAAATATTTTGATGAGATGTTTTTATCAATGTTATTAGAACCGGATCGGACATTAACTCGATAAAGCTTCAAGTCATTGATTTACTGGTCAGACCGGTATGTCAATCGGTTCCTCCGTTGGTTTTTTAAAATTGTTGAGTTTAATATTGAATTATTATCTCTTACCTTACTATAATGTTAATTACTGTGCATAAAGCTTAATTTTCACAAAATTCATTACATAAATAATCCAAATGATACTATTTATATTTTTTTTATCAATTTAAATTAGTGTACACCGGTGTTTTTTTTTTTTTTTAATTTACTGTATGAATCATTAGAACAACTTTTTTTTAAAATTTTTATATTGATTGGCACACTTTAGTATGTCAATTTCATATCTGATCTTGTCAGCATATTTAAAGCCAATACTATATTCGTACAATTCAATTTTAAATACAATACAAGAACATAAACTTAAAATCAAATAGAAACTTTAATAGATTTAAATTGTAAATATTATTTTACAAAAAAAAAGAAATTAAACGTTACATGTTAAAAATAAACATTTGAGAAAGTACACAATATTTTTTTTTGCAATTAATAAGAAACTCGTACTTAATATGAAAATAAGAAGAACTAATTTTTTTTTTTTTTTAATATTCAGGGACTACTGGATTTCAATCAAAAAAAGAAAAAGATTCTAATTTCTTCTCAAGGAAAGGCACAGACTGGGTACAGGCAGGCGGCGGGGCTCAGTGGTCAGTGCCTCCAGTTCGGCTTCCAGCTTTTATTGACATCTTATCCACTTTCTTCTCCATTGTTCATTAGCTGGTCTTCTCCATTAATACCCATTTTTTTTGTTTTTCTTACCTGACTAAATCCCATTTTACATGTTTTTTGTGTTTTTTTTTCTTTATTTTTCTTCTGTTTTTACTCGTTATTTTTTTTAGGGATCAACAATAACATGTAATCCTATATACACAAATATTCATTGAAATTAGCCTATTTTCTAGCTAGCTCATTGAACTGAAACTTTTAAAAATACCTGTCCGAAAAATAATAAATTAAAAAACCACAAAATCTTAAAAACTCTATATTTAACATGTCCGTAACGTGAAATTACGTATATAAACTAAATATCTGCAACTTCAGGTTACGGATAAATATTTTTTTTAGCCTTTTGACCAAATCTGATTTTTCAATGGTCTCTGATTTGCTTTGAGAATTTTTTTATATTACGGACACTCAATTTTTGTTCTGTAATTTTACGTTTGTGGAATGTGGATATGAAATTTTTACAAATTTGTGGTTTTTTTTTATTAATTTTTTTTTGTCAGAGATATTTTTAAAAATTTCAGCTCATTGAAAGTTTCTTCTTAACAACCTCCGAAACAAGCATAGAAATACTTATCACAGAATCAGTAAACATAAAATTCTACATTTAGGCTCCGTTCGAATGTCAAGAATTTAGTGAAAATGGGTGAAATTTTGAGCTAATTGGAATTTTCTATCCAAAACTTATTTAGCTGCACAACTTCAGGTTACAGATAAATAATATTTTTAGTCTTTTGATCAAATCTGATTTTTCAATGGTCTCTGATTTGCTTTGAGATTTTTTTTTGTCTTTGATTTTACATTACGGACACTCAATTTTTGTTATGTAATTTTACGTTTGTGGAATGTGGATTTATTAAATATGAAATTTTTCAAAATTTGTGTTTTTTTTTTTGAATTTTTTTTGTCAGAGATATTTTTAAAAATTCCGGCTCATTGAAAGTTTCTTCTTAACATCCTCCGAAACAAGTATAGAAATATTTATCACATAATCAGTAAACATAAAATTCTACATTTAGAATTCGTCCGAATGTCAGAAATTTAGTGAAAATAAGTGAAATTTTGAGCTAATTGAAATTTTCTATCCAAAACCCGCTGATCATTTTTTATACCACACATTTTTAACTTTTTTCCCCACACAATTTCCAATTCAGTGTAATTTGGTTTTTGGAAAAAAAAAAAAAAAACGCAGACTGAGACTGAAACTTTTTTTTTTTCCCATTATGGCTGTGGTTGCTCTCTTTCTTCTCTTTATTGGTCAATGTCTGATCAACACACTCTGTCTCCTACGAGAGCAATAAAAATCAAATATGACAACTTGTGCCACTCAAAGTTATATATAAATGGACCTTATTTCTTTTACGTTTACTTTGTAGGACTAAGCTACGTACGATGCGGAGACTTTAGCTTAATTGGTATGATCCGGATTTTTTTAATTTCATATTTTTAAATGTTTATTTGTTTATAAATATTTATTTTTAAAAAATATTTTTAATTGTTGTTTTCTTATTTTTTAATTACATATTTTAAATGTTTGTTTGTTTTCTTATTTTTGTAATTACATATTTTAAATCTTTATTTGTTTGCAAATGTTTTTAAATGTTTTTTTTAATTACATATTTTAAATGTTTGTTTGTTTTCTTCTTTTTTTAATTACATATTTTATATGTTTGTTTGTTTATAAATATTTAGTTATTTGTAAATGTTTTTAAATGTTTTTTAATTATTGTTTTCTCATTTTATTTATTTATAAATATTTACTTATTTTGTTTGTATCCATTTTAATAGTAACTTTTATTTTAAGTGTTTCATCTACTTAATTTTATTATTTAAGTATTTCATTTTAATTACATTATCAAAAATTTATTAATAAAAATAATTTTATGATTTTAAAATATTAAGCAAAATAGAAATCCTTTTGAGTTGGGTACCGGACCATCCGATCTCTTTCGGCACAAATATTGAAGGGTCGGATTAGTTCGGATTTTGATTGTATGGTTGTGTTGGAAACTCAAAATTTATGTTACTTTAGTTAAAAGATTTTTTTTTTAGGATAAACCCGTAAGTATTATATTAATTTGAGTAGTCTGAAAATTATAGTGCCGTAATTTGAAAAAAAATCTGAAGGTAAAATACAAACAGCTAAATGAAAAGCTAAAAGCAAAAAAAAAAATGAGAAAGATAACAGCAACTAGCGACCCGCCCTTTCCATCTTATAAAAAAAATAAAAAGTGGAGGACCTAGATGAATAAAAAGTGGAGTAGTATCCCCACCCGAATTCACATCCTCTCCAATACCCGATAAGGGATACTACTCCCCTACTGCAGCCCGAATATCAAATCGGTTGAAATTTAATACCAAACCGGTTGTAACTGTGGTACTGGTACAACAAAATGTTACTTGTTGAAATCGATTTTAATTGATGCAACTGGTATATAATGAACTTGTACCAATTGGTACTTTATTAGTCATTGTTATACCAATTGGTTACAGTTACAATAAGGCTCTTAGCATTTGACTTCTTAAAGAGCCAACTGGTACTGTCTTTGTCCTATCTATAGCATTCCACTTGTATCTTGAGATATGTTGCGTTATATATAAATTAATATTTTTGATGTTTGATAGTGATAGTTCATATGTTGATATTTATAGGAACTCTAGTGAGAAGAACATTTCAGCGATATCCGTTCTTTTCAATTGCGTTCCATATAAAGTGAACCCGGCTAATGGATTGATTGATTATGATGAGCTGGAGAAGAATGCTACAAGTTTCAAACCAAAGTTGATCACATGCGGCGGCAGTGCATATTCAAGAGACTGGGATTACAAGAGGCTCAAAGAGATTGCCAAAAGGTGCGGTGCATGGTTGCTATGTGATATGTCGGATGTCATCGGCTTTGTTCTCACCGAGGTAATTTAGATTTAGTTATATTTCTTAGATATGTAAGCACATTCCACAGCTTAATGATATGTAACCAAACTCGGTCCGATGGGCAATTTAGACTGTCCGATCCTGATTTCGGTATTGGTTCCTTGATTACTGAATCCTGTTGTAAAATCTCGAACTTTTGTCGATGGGCAGTTTAAGCTGTCCGATCCTGATTTCAGTATTGGTTCCTTGATTACTGGATCCTGTAGTAAAATCTTAGACTTAAAATGAAGAAAACAGAGCATCCAATATTTTCTATCTACCCCCAAACGGATCCATTTCTCTCTCTCACTCTATCCGCCCCACCCACCCTCTCTAATGGCTATGGCGACAGAGACGACGGAGCGGCGCACTAAATGAACAGCGGCTTCAGAAGCGGTGTTCGACTACGAGGGAACCCATGCTATCACCTATTTGAGTAATGGAGCAATATCCTCTTGCCTCCTCTCATGGCCATCTGACCCAAAGTTGAGCACTTAAAGAGCAATGTTTTCTTACCAGTGATACATCATACCATACTCTCGCTTTTATCTGATTATTATATTAGTGCGTGATTTTGAAGGTTTGGGCTAGATTGGGTTTGAATGCTGGGTCACGGGTAGAAAAAGGCTGGAGGCTCTGACATTTTTCTTGATCTAATTCTAACTGTTGCCAGAATATAAGTGCCTTGATTGGTTGGACTTTGAGTTTGGAAGGGCTGTGTTACTTGATTAGTAGCTTAATTTAGTATCAAATGCAATGCAAATACAAGAAGGAATATATATATAATATATTGACTGTAAAAATCGCAAGGGTGTGATTTACAACGGACCATTACAAAGAACAGTAATAGAATTTTGTTAGCATCAAATCTAAAAGGTCATGTTGTATTGATCCAGATCAAAATTGTGATGTCAACTAGAAATTCCAGAAAATTTGAAGTTCAAATTCAGTTCAGCTGGAATTTAATTATCACTTATCTAGTGGATTCATTATCAGTACTCTTTTAACCCAAAACAACAGTTAGTGAGATATTGCACCAGAGTGGCAGAGTCCCATTTCATTGATCTTTTGATGTTTTTGGTTCGATCAAGGACTTACAGAAAGATGATACATGAAAATGCTTAACTGAAAGCCCTAACAGTGAAAGATATTCTAACTGCATCACACAGGCCAAGAAAGGTGGGCTTAGAACCCTGAAACAACGATTCACCATTCATGTAATTACTAAAATTATTATTTCAAAATAGTCCTCTAGAAAAATTTGAAGCAGTTTTTTGCTACTCGTACCCATTCTAAGCCGCTTTTCGCTACTCTTACTTATTCAGTTATTCTAGATAAAAAAATGGCTTCATTTATCCTAATTTGGGTCACATGGATAAAAAGATTATTGCTGCTTGTGCAGTTCAGTCAAAACTAAAACCAATGCATATATGATGTAAGAGTGCTTTATCAGGATTAACCATTACATAGGTAAATTCACACAATTCTAATCCAGGTATGCACTGTAGCAACCAGCAAACCTATGGTAGAACAAATTACAGGAAACTTGATTCCTACCAATACCATTTCTTTTATATGTGCATATAAAGGTGGGGTTTACACGCATTGTTCGGTACCTAGCACCGCAAAGGTAAGCTCAAATATGAACACAAACATTCTTTCACAAATTATTAAAAGCACATATTTCTAAAAACATCATACATTGATCATGTCCATACAAACATATTACAAGTTCACAAAAGCAATACTACACACACAAACAGATGAAGAGGGAAAATCGACACTCCTAATCACGCAATTTGTCATGTGGAGAGAAAGATGTTCGAGGATCTTTAGAGACACAACAAAGGATCTGAATCAATTGGAAGAAGAGGGTTAAAACGCAGAAAAATTAGAACACCTTTAATTGAATATAACAGCAGCAAGGTGACAGATTTGCAACAAAAAGTTCAAAGAATGAAGCAGGACCCAGAGGTCTGGTACGGATCGTTTCTGGCAAATACTTAATTTCAAAGTAAGAAAGAAAGGGGTGGAGGATCTACAACACTACCTAGATCATGAACAATCAGGGTAGTGGTAATCCCAGATGAAAACAGTACACAAATCTGATGACAAGAAGTGGAGAAAAGGGATTGGTAAGCATAGGATCCAGTACTGGTATGCATGGGAACCGATACTTGTACGTTTCAGACCTGACACTACACTGACAAGACAATAAAACATTCATTGGTACGGGATGACCAGATACTGGTACTGGAAGTTGTTCCAAAATAGACTGGTACGTACGTACTACACAATTCGCGTGCTTGGTACAGACCTGAAAGAATGATATAAGCACAAAATCAGGGATTAATACGCTTATTTGTCAAGAGAGAAAATCTGACAAGTTGGGATCAATGATGCTATAATTCCAGCAGGAGAGTAACAAGCAAATAAATCGAGCACTAATGTGCTAAAAGGTGTAGAGAGAGTCTGACAAGCTTGCTTGAGGGGCGCTAAATCCTTGCACAGGAGGATACCAGTTGCATGCCAGAAGCACAATTTTCCTCATTTTCTCATACTCTCATATTCTCAATTTCTTAAATTCTGTTTTTTTTTACTATTTTCCTTTCATATTTCAGCTTTTATTTATTTCGGCTCAAATGTTTTGAGCGCTATTTGTATTTTGGCCTTCGACCACCTTGTGCTTCTTCGGCATCAGTGTGAACTCCGTCAACCAACCCCAAGACCCCACCCAACCTCCTCCTCTCGCTCTGTCTCTCTCTGGCCTTCTCTTCCTCCTCTGCGACAGCACACCATCTCTTACTTACACAAAGAGAAGGCTGAGCCGGTGGGATGAGGAGAGCGAGGGTGTAGAGGTTACCTGTTTCTTACGCGAGAAAGAAAACTGGGAGGCCAGAGCAAGCACACAGTGCAGCCAGTTGGAGGCCGGACTGATCCCAATTAGATCCTACATACTTTGTAAGAGAGACTGGTACGCAAGCTACAAGTTGTACAAGCTAGAAGATTACTGGTATGAACACAGTCCAGTCCAGGATTTTAAATGGTGCGACTGGCGCCAATTTCGGGCTACTAGTTTCAAGCGGAGAGGCTGCCAGAAAGAAGGGAGGGGGTTAATTTATAAGGAGCCCCTCCTCTTTTTCTCCTTTTTGCATACTGAATATGAGGATATTTTTAGTTTGGGTATTTGCTATTTTCAGTCTTGTTTATTTTCCTTTCTGTATCTCTCCTTCTTATTAAGGAGCTTAATGTCTAGATTCTGCACGATTCTTATTAAGGAGCTTAATGTCTAGATTCTGCAAGAATCCTGATTTACTGTTTTTTTTCGAAAGGATGCGCGCCGCATATGATCCCAGCGCCCGTAGACCGCGCCTCTAAACCACGCACGGTGCCTGTGGACCGCGCCTATGCACTGTGCACCCTTTTTTTGTTTTTTTTTTTTTGCTGAAGGCAGGATTCGAATTCAGTTGGATTCTGTTGATGCCAAAAATTTTACCACTACACTAGAGTTCACTTGTAAATAAAATGAATATTTAACTATTTTTCTCTACAAATTTGATTTAAATTATAATTATATAAATATCATATATAAAATAATAAAAAAATATATATATTAATACCCGTATCGTATCCTTCATTTTTGAAAATTGCCATATCACCGTATCCGTATCGTATCAGTATTATTATTGCTTTGAGATTTGTGCAGCACGTATTTGAAAGGTTGATTTTTAAAAAGGTCACGCAAATAATGAAACGCTTAATCTTCTTCAGTTTATAATATTTTATAATAAAATAATCTGTTTCCGTTGCAACGCGTACGATGCTAGTGTTAGAAGAGGACTGTAATTGTTAAACTATTTTATTTGGTTAATGCAATTTACGTTTTAATATTAAAAAAAAAAAATAGGAGAGACGAAAAGACAAAAAAAACGAAAAGGTATCGGATCAATAAATAGATACGGATATAAAACTAATTTAGTTAGCGAGTTCGTTAATCAAAACAATCATCTAAGATTTGAAATCGTGTTGCGTAGACTATCCATCGAACTAGAGTTGGTCCGATGGACATTCACTTTTGAGCATACAGGGAACAATTATTGTGGACTATGTAAATTGTTGGTTAAAATTTTGTTTTTAAATAATTGTGATATGTTGCATAGGAAGTGCTGGTGAATTCGTTTGACTACTGCGATGTAGTGACAACACAACTCATACGAGTCTCAGGGGCCCACAATCCGCGATGATTTTTTCTACCGGAAAGATGCATAGTTCCAAAATGAATTGTTTGATTTGGAAAACAAGATCAACAAAGCAGTTTTCTCAACTCTCCAGGATGCCTCCTGCGAAAATCAAATCGCAAGTTTGGCCGTTGCCCTCGAACAAGCAAAGTTGCCTCAATTCCTCTTATACATACAGCAGGTTCGTAAATAGTACAAAAGATTATTATTTTCCTTCAACTGTATATTATATTTTATATTTTGCATGTCAAATAAATTGAGGAGAATATATAGAACTGTGAATTTATAGTAGAACTAGCTAGTTGGTGAATTTAGAGTATATTATAGAGTGTTCTTAATCTCACTAAGTTCTTTGGTGTACTTAATTTTAAAAATTATTGTATTAATTTTAAATAAAGATTTCAAACCGTTGAAACTGATCTACATTACAAGTAACGTAATTTCATGTCAAATTTATAAATTATAAAATTAATTTAATATAGAGTCAAGTGGTAAAAAATAAATATTTATAAGTTAATTTTAATACCTTTATTTGTCATTTTTTTTACTAAAGTCAAGTAGTAGAAAATTATAGAGGTTGGCTACTATGCTTATATAAGCATATCTCCACATATGCTTATAACTCATTTTTGTGTTTTCAATGTTCAAATGGTCGATCTGAACCGTTAGATGTGATCTCTATATTGAAATGTGTTTGGAGACCAAATTTTACATTTTTCTGAATTATTCTACTATTTATTAAGCCACTTTGAAAATCGCTGATCCAACGGTGGCTTCTAATTTTACTGTTTGTAAAGTCATCGTTGGATTAGCGATTTTCAAAGTGGCTTAATAAATAATAAAAAAATTCAGAAAAATATAAAATTTGGTCTCCAAGCACATTTCAATATAGAGATCACATCTAACGATTCAAATCGATCATTTGAACATTGGAAACACAAAAATGAGTTATAGACATACGTAGGAATATACTTATATAAAAATAGTACCCAACATCTTTTAATAAAATGTTTTAAGAATGTGGTTGCTCTAGAAAAGTAAATAAAGGAAACAAGATGCTGAGTCGTGGGGCTGACAATTTCTTGCTGGTGTGGAATAATCTTGGTTCTCTTGAATTGATCGGGTATGTGTTAGGGGTGTAAACGGAGTCGGGTTACCGTATCCGCTTCGCATTCAAAATTATTATTTGGATTAATCCGAATTGAAAGGAGCGAATAATTCCCGAATTCGGATCCCGGATAATTAAGTATCCAACCAACATTTTCTTCGGATACGGAAACGGGGTATTCAATCAGAAAACGGATTGGATACCAGAACAATCCGGGTAAACCAAATTCGCACAACTATTTCCTCTTCCCTCCTACCTATCACGTTAATGATAGACCTCCGGGCCAAAGGGGTTATATAATCTGCATAGTTATCATTCATTTATCTTGTGGGAATAACCTCATTTCCGAATCATCCGGACGACCGGACAAAGCTACCGCTGCTGTAAGTGCGCATCTTTTATTTATAACATTTATCATTTTTATCCTTAGGTCCTTGGATCACATGCGGCGCTTTTGATGTCTTCATAATAATGCAATCTGAGTGATATATACAGATACCATCGTAATAGTTTTAATTCATGAATCAGCACACTGTTCGTACTAATTTATCTCCTATCTCTTCAACAACTTATAGTATCATGACTATTTATATTTAATTTTTTAATTAATATTTGTATCTTAGAAGTTTATATATCTTAATTATTCGATCATTATTCGTTTTATATCTGTATTTGAATCTATATCCGCAAACTATTCGTTTCATATATGTATCTGTTTAAGACGGATTTGATTTTGAATTTTGATATCCATTTACTATCCGTATCTGTATTCGTATCCGTTCATTATCCGACAAATACAGATATGATATCAGTATTATCCGCTCAGTTTCACCCCTAGTATATGTTCCTTTATGTTCTTATTATGTCCTTTATTAATTA
>CAXKVR010000802.1:0-26696 GCA_964058845.1 Carex sylvatica
CCCATATAAACTCATTTTTCTTTCTTTTATACCCATTCATTTATTTTATCTTATCTTTTATTTAATTATTTTAAAGAAAATATTAATCAATATACCCTCCTTCCATCCCCTTCTCTTTCACGGATCCAGATGAGCAACGTTTAGAATAGTATGAAATCCTATTCCATGGAAAATTAGTACTTTTTTAATGTAAGCTGGTAATATCACTAATCTCCTCCATTTCTCTGCGTTAAAGCATGCAATATCTTACTGTTGAAGATTCCAAAGAAACAAAATTCGAATTAAGACATACATATATATTTGAAATACTTTGTTTTTGGAATATGTTTTAGAGCTCTAGTACAACAGGAGAAAGAACATGCACGTACACTACACTACTTGCAAGAATAAAAAGTGTTGATATTTTGTTATTCACTTATTCCTTGTGTGGAGATAAAATTAAAGGGAGAAGAGTGTGAAGGAGAGCTCAAAATCCAATGGAAGAAAAGGATAGGTGTAGCATGTAGAAGAGAGAGCAGAATGTGTGATCAAGAACCTCAAATAAAAAGCACCTGTGTCCGTGAAAGAGAAGGGGACCGGAAGAGATGAGGAGAAGAGGGTATATTGGTCAATATATTTTTTGAAATAATTAAATTAAAGATAAAATAAATGGATGGGATAGAAGAAAGAAAATTAAATCTATATGGAAATATTGAATATTATGGGTACGTTTGGATGTATTGAGAATAGCGAGAATAGCTAGCTATTCCGAATAGCGCTGTTCTGATCCATCCAAACATACTCAATTGCTATTCGGAACAGCGAGAATAGCGTTGTTCTTGCTATTCTCGTTGTTCCAACAAAAAGTAGGAATAACATTTGTTGCAAAGAATGCATTCAAAAAATAGCGGCTCTATTCCAAAGAGTGCATCCAAACAATATCTTAGCTATTCCGAATAGCTTGAGTTAGCACTATTCTCTTACCATGCTATTCTTATTTGCTATTCTCAACAGTAGCTATTCTCGATATTCTAGAGTGCATCCAAACGCACCCTATATATGTTGTATTAATGAGAAAATTGGCTATTTTGAAAGTTTGGATAGATACAGTGGAAATTTTATCTTTTTTTTTAAAATATTAGTATATATAGCTTAATTGATAACATGTTAGAATGATTTCAGAGAAGTTATGAACGCAAATTTGGAGGCATAAATTACGGATATAAGAATGATGAGATTTCTCTAACGTTTTTTTTTTTTTTTGAAGTTATGAACTTTTTGCTACTAAAATTGTATCAAATCAAATAAATAATGTACAAGTAGAAAAAAGAAAAGAAAAATAAAGAACTCATTGTATAAAACAAACAAAAATAAAATAAAGAAAAAGGAAAGTGACTACAGAGGTCAATTTTTCTCTTTTTTTTTCCCCTATTTTCTTAATTTTAGTTTTTTATGGAAAATTAATTATGTCGCTATCACAATGGAAGTGGATCATTTGTTTTGGGCTCGCATCTTGTCTCAATTTTTCCTAGCCTTTGTCTCCAAGTGGAATCCAGCCTACTACCAACACCCACCAATTAATTAAGTATTAAACACATCTTATCCTAAATTCCTGATTCTAATTAAGATTTAAATTAATCTAATTAAACTCTGATGTCATTGGGTACTTGTCCTGACCGTAAAGCTGTCAAAGAGCCAATTAAGTCAGGCAAAGCTTGAATTTGCCTTCTGCCAGAAGAATGGATGCCTCCGTTGTGAAGTTAAACGGAGAAGATAAAGTTCCAGCAAGGTCTTCGCACTAGGCTTGGCATTAATTAAATTTGTCCATCCATCAAATTGGGTCTCTCTTTTTGGAAAAGATGCAAAACAAATGACATCATATACCCACTTTACCCCTTCTAGTTTCACACCCTTAGAGGCTATAAAAGAGAATAATGGATGGTTGTTTGAACGTCAAGCTTCTATCAACCAAACCAAGTAACCAACAGAGACAGAGACCTCTTTTGATTTTGATACCTCTTTTGGATCAAGCGAGAGAGAGAATTAAGAAGCGCACGTACGTGTTCTTCCTTCTTACAGCCTGACATCGAAAATTAAAGTGATCGATCATCGATGGTGGCGGAGAAAGGCGAAGTGAGAAAGGGGCCATGGACTGAGCAGGAAGACCTTCAACTGGTATGGTTTGTGCGCTTGTTCGGTGAACGCCGTTGGGATTTCTTAGCAAAGGTGTCAGGTTTGAGCGGTGGCGGGTGAAAGAAATGGGCCCTATATAGCCCGCATAACCTAACATCCAGATCGATCTAAGTAGGGTTTTTCTTTCTGATTTAACCAGTTTGGCTTTCTTTTGCTTTGTGCTCTCTTGTGATTCATCTATAGGCCTCAATCGGACAGGGAAGAGCTGCCGCCTTCGGTGGGTCAACTATCTTCATCCCGGCCTCAAGCGCGGCCGCATGACCACTCAAGAGGAACAACTTGTTCTTGAGCTCCATGCCAAATGGGGCAATAGGTTAGATCCAATTATTAGTCTTACTTTCAATTAGTTTTTCTTTTCCCCCTTTTCAAGACATATTTTTTCATTTTCATTTTTGGATAATTTAATAAGGTGGTCGAGAATTGCACGGAAGCTCCCGGGGCGTACCGACAACGAGATAAAGAACTACTGGCGGACACACATGAGAAAGAAAGCTCAAGAGGAGAAGAAGGGGTCTGCTGCATCTGCATCGCCTTCATCCCCGTCATTTTCATCCACTGTAACAACGACAACCTCCAACAACAATGAGGAGCAATCCTCGGAGGTTGGACCAAACAAGAACGAGAACGAGGAGGCCATGGATGGGTACAATTCGGTCGACCACTTCTGGAACGAGATTGCCGCATCAGAAACAGCCACCGAATTGGGGTTCGACGAGTACAAGGAGATAGGATGTTATCCAAATCTATCGTGCGGTCCGATTACAACGCCTTACTCGCCGGCATGGGAGTACAACCCAGAGCCGTTGTGGAGGATAGATGATGAGGAGTTTAGATGATAGTTCCCGACCTTGCACATTCCTAGCGATTCAAATGTTTAATTATGTTACGTGTTAGGAGAGAAAATTTGAAGCTTAGGGTTTTCGTATTGTAAATTATGTATTATTAATTATGATGATTGTACTATATATGTACTATTATGGAAATTGAGATCGATGTACTATGTTTTATAATTCTGATGTAGAATAGCTAGGATTATTGTAACTGATTGCTTCGTTGCAATTTATATATGTAAGGGCTTCTTCTTCTCTTCTGATTTTGGTGGAGTTCATTTTCTCATTTTGTAAACTTATTAGCAATAAACTGAAGAGTGAAATTAAATTAACCAAGCAAGATGCTTCTGTACAAAAGAATATACCACTTTCATTGGCTTAAAGTGAAAACTGATTGTTTAACTTACGATCAAAGATGGTTTAGAATTATATATATGGATGAACAAACATATAAACTTAATTAATAGGTAAACAAAAGAACTTCATTCATTCTTTCTTTTTCTTTATGAAAAAAAATATAGTGCTACTCAAATTCTTTATCACTTGATATTAAGAAAAACAACTCTAATATAACTATTTCCCATAAACTCACTTCCTAAACATTTTGTATGAATTTTTCACCACACGCCTTGAAAGTTTTTTTAATCCTATTGTGATGCATGATACACACCTGCCAATTATGTCTATACATATATATTTGCCTACAGTATTGATGTACACACTTGTCTACATATTTGCCTTTACTTTATTTTTAATACTATTAAAAAAATCAGCATCAATACACGTTAATTTGTTCATTTTTTAAAAAAAAGAGGAAAATTTACTGAAATCATTGAAGATTGTTAATTAGGAGAATAAGAAATTGGAATCTACATAATATTTCTATAAAAATAATTATATATATTCCATCGTTGGTGTGGATCCTTACTAAAAATAGTGCACAGACACTTGTTAGCCTTTCCAATGTGCCATGATTAGAGGAAAGGATTTGATGGGTGGTATTCACTTGATATAAGAGCACTAAGCCTTGGTATCAGGCAAGTTGGCACAAGATATATGGACACAAAGTAAACGGTTCTCATTAGCTTTCTTTTTTGGTAATTTTTGCCCAAGTATATTGAAACAACCAACATTTTTAATTACTTTTTATTCAACAAAGTGAATGAAATTATTGGTTTTTGATCTTGATAGGTTCAAATTGAGAAAAATGGTCAGATTTCCAAAGATATGTGTACTCCAATAGTATTCGATTTACAAAGGGTTGTTATATCTTAATCAATCCGCACCCAATTGTGATTAGTTTAGCATTATCTTGAGATTAGAATAATCTTATTGCTTTGATCCTTATTACACTTCATTTAGATGCTACCGCACACATTCCGAGAAGCCCATTGGTGCACCACCAAATATTAATGCCGCCCAATTCAGATAGGAAATTAATTAATTGTACATATCATTATTAGTACAATTTTAATTTCAACGTTACGGTATATCGATCCAAACAGAAAATAATGAAATGGTATTATTCTAAAAAAAATAGGATTAGCATTCTATTATAAAGGTGCATGTCAAGCCAAATTACAGCAATATGCATGACAAACGAAATCCAGACTACAATAATAATAATAATGTACGGGTACTAAGTTGAAATAAAGATCGTAAGTTTGAAATTTAATCATTTTTCAAAATATTTGAAGTTGAAATTTGAAAAAGATTAGTAGCTACTCAGATTCTCATTAAATATTAATCAATTGAGTACTAAATTTAGTAAATTCTTATCCTATTCTTTAAACCGCACTAAATTATAAGTTGACTAATTATTGATAAGGCTTAATTATATATGTATTTGGAAAGGGTTTTACCTCTAAATTTGTACCAATTTCTTGTATTTTAGAATACTTTTGTTTAGTTTTACTCAGTTCAAGCCGTAGTTCAAATTAAATTGCAAAAAATAGAATCTAATTAAGACTGAAAACAGGTCACTGTAATTAGGGATGTTTAAACGGTTCGGTTTGTTCGGTTTTTGATGCGCGTAAATGGTACGCTAAAAAGTTTCAGTACAATAAGATGTACCTTTTAAACCTTAAACGCTTTTGAGTCAAATTGCAAGTGCACAATTCTATCAAAGTAGTATTTGAGGTATCGATCCACAGAGAGTATGGAAAATACTTAGTTTTAAACTTTCAACAATTAATTTCGGTAAATATTAATAAAGTAAAGTGCAATAAAATAGAGTAAATGGGGGGTTGTTTAAGTAATCCTAAAGTTTGGGTTCAATACCCGAAAGAGGAATTTTAAACAATTAAAGTAAATAAAAGTAAAGGAAAGTAATCGGTTTGCTTTCAAGATTTAAAGATCTAGGGGTCTTTGGTCTACAATCCCTTGCTAATTCTATCTATTCGGTATTTGCTTGAATTCATGTATGATTTGACGAGGTTTCTAACCTAATATGTTATTAAGGATCACTTTCGTGAATTAATAACGTGTCTAGGTAATTCGGACTTCACGATTAGGTCCTTCACCCTAGCTACCTAGACCATAAGCTCTTGTTAGTCTCTCCTCTCCTCGAGTATTGGTACTTCTCAATAAAGTCCATGATACCAATATCCGACTTGATTTGAGATGTCCTAATTAGGGTTTGACTTCACGGTTAGGTCCTTCATCAAGTCCCTAATCTTAATTTCTATAGTTCCGGCTTAGATTAAATTGGTTAGAATCTTAATCTAAACCTAGGGTATTTGTGTTCATAATTGGTACTATCCTATATGATCCTAGTCAATTTTAGTTCTTTTGAAACTAAAACGGGATGCTACAATTCAAGTACTAACTATGTAATTAACACAAATTATTAAATCACAGAAATTAACAATCAAATCCCATATAACAATCATAATAAAAGCAAATGACCAAATAAAATAGAATTAAACAAGTTCATGCATGATGACCTAAACCCCTAGAGAGAGAACTCCTCACTCTTGGAGAGATCCATTACAAAGATTGGCAAAGTAAGAAGAAATCAAATGAAAGAAAATGATTACACCCTTTGACAAATCAAAGCCCTCTATCTTGCCGAATCTTGCTTAGGAAGCCCTTCTTCTCCTTTTTTGAAAGCTTTCCTTCCTCCTGAATTTATCGCTAAGTGTGTGTGTAAAGAGAGAATGATGGTGTGTTGGTTGATGTGAGATTGAATGATCCAAGAATGGAAAAGGACTCTCCCTTTTATAGCCAAGGATTATGCCCGATTTAGAGGCTAGAAGGTGGGGTTAGTGGGTGCTCTGTTTAGCATTACTTCCCTGGCAAGTAAGTGTATTTCTGGCAGTAAAAACGCGTCCATAAAGCGCCAAAAATAGAAAAACTGTCAAACCGGGCAGTTATTGGCTTTCTGCGGGTCCAGTGCGGATGGATGACCCGCACTGCGGGTGGCTTCACCCGCACTGGGACAAGTTTCCTTATTTAACTTCTGCAATTTTCTCTGAGTGCGGATGGCTCTGCGGATGGATGACCCGCACTGCGGGTGGAATCTGCTCTTCTGAAGTTGCCGAAAGTTGGCCAAGTTCTGAATGCGAATGGGCTCATCCGCACTGGCATCAGTGCGTCCGCACTAGGCTCGGACTTTTCCTCTGCGTCTCGAGTGCGGCTGGATTGATCCGCAGTGCGGGTGGTTGATCCGCACTGGGGGGTATTTTTGGTATTTTGCACTATTTTCTGCATCGAAAAGCCAAATAACTGCAATAACTTGATTCTAGGTGTATTTTGATCACTTTATATAATAAATACAAGACAATTGGTGTTATTTCATAATAAAATCTAGATTAAATGTGTATATAATTTATGCTTATCAGTTTTTAACCGAATAAAAAACTTTTTGCTTAAATAGTTCGGTTCTTTGATTTAAATGGATTGGTTCGGTTGAATTTTTAAATTATATCGGTTTAAATGGTTCGGTTCAGTTTAGACTTTTCAAAAATGACTAAACCGAATTGACCGAATTATAATGGTTCAAGTATGGTTTATATTTTGTTTGGTTCAATCATCGCATCCTTTCTTTCATTTTGGTTTAAATATTTTAAAACATCTACATATTTTATATGAAATTGAACAACTTGTATATGAAAATGTATAATTTTTATTAATAATGATATCAATAGATTTACTTTTGTTTGAACAGAACAAATCAAAATTTACTTTAGATTGTTCAGTTCAATTTTTAATCGGTTGATAAATTTAATTAATTTAGTTCGGTTCTATTTTCGAAAATTGAAAAAAAAAATTAATATAACTATTTTAATTCGGTGCCAACCAAACCGACCATTTGAACACGTAATCCTCCACAAATTTAGAAGATTTTTTGGCGACAAAATGGAGTAAAGCTGAAAATTTTGCAACCCCAGACTCTTTTGCAGCCCACTCCAGACCCCAGAGTCAATTCAAAGCTGCTGATACACTGTTCGTATTTTGACCATAGTTTTGTCATAAGAACTCCAATTTAGGTGATCAAAATCTTGTTGGGAAGAAGAAAAAAAGATATACAATTTTCATGTTGGGACCTAGCCAAAATTCGGGCTTTACAGATCGCAAAGCACCTAGGATTAAACAGAAGTCTTTGCCCTAGACTCCCAATTTTGATTTGCTAAAACTCCTTTTATTTTATTTGCTTAAATTGATTATTTAAATTCTCAAATCTCAACCAATTTAAACAAACTCCTCCCGAAAATCCTTTCGGTCTAGAGTTAATTTAGTAGAAATTTATATTTATCGTTGTTCCTGTGAATTGATACATGATCTTGCAACTAACTTTTTTTATTGTGTATTTAGATTTATAAATTTAAAAGTAAAAAAGTGTATTCAATTGATTTAAAAATTATATACCTAAAATACACAACAATTTTGGTTAAAAGGACAAAATTGTAAGGAAAATTTCTTGAGTCCCTCATAATTAATCTAGAAACCCTTGTGTATTAAAAGGGCTATTATCAGTTGCTCAAGACAAAAAGCGTATATATCATATAATTAGGTGTCTGACTAATATGTTTTTTTATAGCACTTAGGCCGTTAGGCCAAAATACTTAAGGATTAAATTTCAAAAATTTATATTCTCAACATTGATCTAAGTAGCTCAATAAATTGGTTGTATCAAAATTTGTAGAATATCATATTTCAGCAATTTTAATTTTTAATTACTATTTTTTATGATTTTTGAAAGATGATCCTATTTGACCTTCCATGGGTATTTAGATGGAAATTCAGGAAAATTTGGGGTGCAAGGTGCCACCCTCTGTCAGATTTTTTGGTTGTTTGTTTCTCAAAAATAAAATTCTGACAAGGGATGTGTTACGAAGAAGGAACATTAACTGCGAGACTAATTGTCCGATGTGCAATTCTGAAAACCTCGAGACAGTTGCTCATCTACTTTTCACCTGCCCCTATGCATTACAAGTATGGAACATAGTACAACACTCAGCCATGAAACGCTTACTGGTACCAGTACTGATACCGGGACAGTCAGTACCGGATATTTGGAAGAAGTCATGGGAAGCGGTGAAGCATCAGACATCACTGACAAAGGATGAATGGTTAAACCGCATGTTATGTGTGTGCTGGTGGCTGTGGCGTCAGAGGAATGCGCTGGTTTTCAATAATACACGGATGGGAGCAGCGGTACTAGGAGATAAAATAATGCAGGAGGGAGAGCTTTGGTTCAAGCATTATTAGTGGTAAGGCCTGGTTTGCAATTTATGTTAATTGCAGGGACCAGGTTGTAAATTTTATTTTTCATTGTACCTTTGACGGTCTTTGTCAATGATCTCAAAAAAATATATATATATTGGCATTTTTCTATTATTTTTCAGCAATGTTTCAAAAATTATAAAAAATAGTAAAAAAGTTCTTAATATGGAGAAAACATCAAATTGTGAAACTCACTATTTATAAATGAACGAATTTTCGATTCAAAACATCAAATTTATAAATGAACGTCTTTCTAATATCATATACAATTATGAAACTCACTATTAACGATTCAGATTATGTCCAATAAGTTTGTCAGATACCTATATAGGAATGTGGTTTGACCAAATCTTACAATTAGTGGAAACTATATATTAATTACAAAGTTAACCGATCTATTCTAATTAATGAGATGTTGCTATGAGATAATCTATTCGTGATTTTTTATTTTTTTATTTCATTGAACAGAAGCCTTTTTAGTTAAGAGTAGGTTAAAGAAAAAAAAATTGCTGAAGTGCTTCAGGCACATGCCCGATAAAAGGTATTAACGATGGTGGTCCTAGTAGTTAATTATTTCATTTAACGATCCACCACTTTTCAAACAAGCACTTCAATTTTTTTTTAACTAGGAAATTAACCAAAATCTTTAAGCAAATTAAGAAATATTGCTTAATCTTTTTCTTCAATGAACTTGATTTGGTTCATCAACTTGCCACCGGTACGGTGAGCATTGCATAGTTGCATCAAGACTAGGTAGGGTCTGCAAAAAAAAAAAAAAAAAAACTGTAAATCTTGGCTTGTTCAAGATTGGCTTGAAAAAAAAAATTATAATTCACTTGTTCAATTTTGACTCGGGTGAGTTCAAACTTAATTCATCTTGACTTTGATTGACTCGGCTCATTTCTCAATTTGTTGCAAAAAGAAGACAAAATATTTGATTAATTGCATCAAAACTGAGGTAGGGTTTGCACACACAAAAAAAAAAAAAACTGTAGCTCTTGGTTGTTCAAGATTGGCTTGAAAAAAAAAATCATAATTAACTTATTTGATTTTGATCCGATTTTGACATTAACGAGTTCAAATTTAATCATCTTGACTCCGGTTCACTCGGCTCATTTCTCAACTTGTTGCAAAAAAAAGATAAAATATTTGATTATTCGTTAATATATATATATTTTTTTTACTCATATCACAAAAAGATGCATCTCATTGTAAAAAGAAAATAAAATTATTGCTCTGCTCGTAGTATAAGAGCAATTTACAATATCAATTTGTTCATGCACAACCTATAACACGAACAAACTATTAATAAGCTAACTAAGCTCGACTAAGAGAAACAAAAAAAATATCAAGAAAAATTTGTAATTGACTCGACTCAAATAATTGAAGGATGTGTCCCATCATCTGTGATATTTTCAGTTTCTGGGATGATTCCATTGAAGTCCTCTGAACCATTTTCTAATGTGACTATCATCTTATTTGTTGTGTTGTGCTTTCATGGTGGAATAGTCGCTTATACAAACAATGCTGACTCGGCTCATTCTGACATGAACCGATTCCAAAATTTGTCTCAACTCATATCACATACTCTCACTGCGATTTCAAAAAATATCAAGAAATAATTTTTGTCTTGACTCGATTCAGACTCGTTCTGACGATCAACAAGTTGAACATAAAAGAAAAATATTTAAGCAATATAAAAAAGGAGCACCAATACAATGCTTCCTATATTGTCCCTAGGGGTGTACAAAAATACTGTCGATCTACCCGACTCGTCTGGTCTGTCCGATCCGATCCATTTTTTTACTGGATTAAGATGTTACTGGGTCGAGTATGGATTAGATTTTGACAAACTCATTTCTCTAGGTCGGGTCATGGATTTGCTCTTAATAACCCGTTTATATCCAGACCCTGCCTCAAATCTACGTTTCTATATTTTTACAAAATTTATCTTTCTATTTACTCCTCCCCTCACGTTTAAAGCAATCTTTATTTCTACTCAATGTTGGAGCTATGAAGATATTTAAGAATTTTAAGTTTAATTTGAATTTGAATTTGAATTGTTATGTTTTTTATTTCATGGATTTTATATGCAATTGTTATATGTTACTGTCTTTTTTTTATGATGTTACATTTTGGATTTATTTAATTTTTTGTTATGATGTTATATGCTAAATTATTTTTATTTTATTTATATTTGTCATTTTTATTTGTAGCTAGTTTTAATAAAAATAGTAAAAAGATATATAATAGATTTTTGATCAAAATTATATCATGTTTAATCCGTCTAACCCGCATAATCCGTATATAAAAAAATAGATGGGTTGGATTGGATTATGGATGTGTCAAGTAAAAAAAAAATTTAATATAATGTAATCGAGTTGAATTCAAATTTTAATAAAATATGACGGTTGTACACCCCTAATTGTCCCTCATATCACCTACTCTGACTTCGTATGAGATCCACGCGTTCCAATTTTTTATGGTCCCTTTTGTCGGTGAGCGTTGGGATTTATGAGTATATAAATTTTGGGAGGCCTGCACCATTGAACTTTAGTGATACGAGCAAGGAATTAAACTATACTGTCGCATGCTTTTGCTTGGTGGTCATGTTGGCGGATCAGGTTAAAATATAAAAGTATATTTTCTTTTTTGGTATAGTGCATGATATAATACTACATGTGGGATAAATTATATTATCTTTCGTTTTGCTGGCGTGCCATTTGTAGCAGGTCTGATATAGTAATTTAAATATATAATATATTTAATACTGTTAGAACAATATTACTAGATTAGCACCAATACTCGCGGAAAATTATTACAAAAGTTACTCTCAACAAGTCAATGCGCTCTTCCATCAAATTATCATTTCTATGTCAATGATGGATCGATCTATCGAAAGCTAGAAATACTTTTATTCATACATTTTCTTTTTTTTGACAAAAAGTTATTGGTCATGCAATACAAGAGTGTGGTATATATATTATATATCATCAGAGTAAATATTGTTTATTATTTTTAAAGTCTAAATAATCAATTCGAACAACTCAATATAATTTCTATATTAAAATGTGCTTGGAGACTAAATTTTATATTTTTTGAAATTCTTTTTTACTGTATTTTTAGGTAGGTACAAAATCATTGTTTATGGATGGTCTTGAATCTTCTGAAAAACAATAAATTTGTATTTATTTAAAAAAATAGTAAATAATTTTAAAAATATAAAATTTGGTCTTCAAGCATATTTTAATATGAAGATCATCTGAGCTGTTCGAATTGATTGTTTGAACTTTAAAACAAATATAAGAATGTGAGTCGTGATTGTAACACAAAAACAATAGAGCATTGTAATCTTACCAGGGACGGATCTAAGGCTTAGCCAAAAGGTGGCTAAGACAATCCTATGATTTCAAAATTTTAATTATGCATATAGAAATTTAATTGAATTTTTATTTTATTTTATTTTTTATATAGTCCAACCACCCTCAATAAATAACAAATGTTTAGTGGTAGCTTAATGATTAAAACTCTATTTTGTGGTTGAGAACATAGTGACAAATAAATGATTCAGAAAATTTCGGTAGATTAAAAAATTTGTGATTCAAAAATAATTCAGAATTATACATCGAGTCCGAACTAGAGATTTTAGTCCCACAAGAGAGCAAAATATATATATATATTTTAATTCGGAAAAAACTCACAAATAATTCGTAAAATTTGAGAAAAACTCATAAAATTCGCGAATAATTCGAAAAACCGAATAATACGTGAATTGCTTCGGAAAGGGTTCAAATCTGAAATATTCGTGAATTATTTACTAATCTTGTCATTATATTTGAGAAAATTTAAAATCAAATTTCACTCACCATAATTATACATTTTAATTTTCAGTAACTTCTATTAAAAAAATTTAGTTCCGCCCTGAACCCTACTAAACAATTAGATATAAATTAAGAGTCAACATTTGAAAAGAAAACTTGAATGTACACTTTTATAATTAAAAAAAAAAACTAAAATTGAAAGAAAATCAAATTAACTCAACTCATTATTCAAAATAGAAAAAGGTGCACGGGTAGAAATGCCCTGGCTCGACAAGTCGACATGGTAAATGCGTCGACGTATGCATGCACCAAGTGTTGTTTACCAATAAGAAAATGAATCCTTTCTTTCACACAAGCGTTTCCTCTGAGTGCGTATCATCTGAGATATCTCATATTTTGCGTGACTGACGTGTCCGGTGCCTATTCGGGGTGACGTAGGGGGGCAGTATTATTTGAGCTTTGAGATTCGCGTAAAACGTATTGCAACGGTTTAGATTTTCCAAAAAGTCACGCAAAATATGAGATATCTTAGAGGATGCGAATTCGTTTCCTCTTCCCTATAGAACCAAATCTCCTACAGCTATAACGGTGCTGCTCTTTGTATAGCGACTCATCACATGATTCTGTCATTTGATCAGAAGGTGCTTTTTGTAGAGCAGCAACTCGGTTTTAGAATACCACACAAAATAAGTTCAACAGGAGATCTATTAATCTGCATAATCAGATTATTTTGTCCTACTCTCAAAATTATAAAACCGTATATAAATGTAAAAATGAAATGTGTGGCTATGATTTGGACACCTAAGTGCGTCTGATAACACATTGCATATATCTTTATATCCAACTATTTTCTCGTTAAATTAAAGGAGAGAAGCCCTGCCACAACATTCTTATCTTAAATTTTAAAAGGGTAATAATAGCCCCGACGATGACGATTAAACTGTAGATATGTATTTCATTGAGATATCGTTACACATCTAATTTGTTCGGATTGAGGATCTATTAGTGGACTAAAATTTACAACTTCATTTTCTTTTCTTACTTACATGTCACAATTAGATCACAGTCGACTTTGCTTAAATTGTGTGCTTCACAAACAGTTGCATGACAGAAAGGAACGAAAATGAAAAGAAGAGACGCGAGGGAGTTCACCTCATCTACATTTTAAATTAAATGTTAACAAAATTGCTAAGTTTATACACGCAACTATATTTCCCTCCTTTTTCTATCAAAATGTTCAGTTATGGAGTAAGTAATCGACATTAGTCAAATGTGGTCAGGCTCTCGCTTCTCTCCGTCTCTTCTATTTTTTTTAATGAAAACATTGTAAAACACAGTTTAAAGTTTATTAACACGTGGCAATGTTTTGACTTTGAGCCTGAATAATGTCTAAAAAAATGGTAAATGAAGCTGAAATATCATCCATAAATTTGCATCTTTATGAAAATTTGAATAAGCTGAAATATCATCATTAATGTCTTACTTCTAGCTATCAGTGCAGAAAAGAATACTTGAATGTGTTATTTCTGTATGATGGGCTTCTTATGTCCATCTCGGCCCAATAAAGAATTAATTGTGAAGACACGTTATTAGCCACTTTTTTTTTCTATAGGATGGGCTTCATATGTCCTTCTCGGCCCAATAAAGAAATAATTATGAGCACTTCTTGCTAGCCCAATTTATGATGCTGCTTAAATGAGGCCCATTAATCCCAGGGACCAGGTTTCCCGTGTACGGTGCACCAGAGTTTATGTTTAAACTGAGAGTAGAACTAGGTGTTCTAATAGTTCCACAACTTTCTTTATAAACTCAATTCTAAAACTTATCGGATTGACTTCAAACAATAAATCCGAACTGTTGAAAACCATTTTACTTATGAGCAATGCGTCTCCATGAAAAAAATTTAAATCTCAAATTAATTTTGTATAGAGTCAAGTGATAAAAAAAAATGTTTAAAAAAAAATGTATTAAAATTAATTTATTAAGTTTTTAATTTTAACTGAATGACTTTATGCTAAATTAATTCAAAAGCTTAAAGTTTTCACATGTAGACGCATCACTCGTAAAGTAAATAAGTTTCAACAGTTCGGATTTATCATTTGAATCCAATCCGATAGATTTTAAAGTTGAGTTCAGAAAAGGAGCTTGGTGAACTTCAGAAGTAACTCTGTTATTACCTGTTCAATTCCATGAAAATTTAAAATTTGACTCCCCGATTGCAGAGAATAGAAGGTTTTCTAACAAAGAACACTTGTGAGCTTAGGCTAAAGCTGAACATGCGTAATCAGCTTTTTACCAGTTCATTTCATTTTTTATTCATAATTTACAGATATACTGCTTATCTTGCTGCAATAGTCAGATCATAACATTATGCCTTGTCATTTTAGTTCCAAAAAAACAGATGAGATATGAAAGATTCAGCTGGTAGCTAGCTTATCTGTTCTTTCAAATTCCTTTTTCATAGCTGAATTCTTTCTTGGTTTTAATTTGTGGAGAAGGTTTACAAATCTACAACTGTGATTTATGTCTATAGAAATTTTAACTTATCACATCTCAAGTAACTATTGATCACCTCACATAACAGGGCTGCAGACAAAACTGGCAGAGCCCATTTTTGTATAAATTTTGAGTACTAAAAGAAAAAGTTAATTCATTCCATTAAAATATTTCTCAACTCTACCAAACGTGTGAGCATATATTTACACCTTTAATCGATAAAATAAAATATATATGTGAATGTGTTATACAGATAATGGCTGAAGTTGAAACTG
This sequence comes from Carex sylvatica, assembly GCA_964058845.1. Lineage (NCBI taxonomy): Eukaryota > Viridiplantae > Streptophyta > Magnoliopsida > Poales > Cyperaceae > Carex > Carex sylvatica. The sequence continues at coordinate 15,322 of CAXKVR010000802.1, forward strand.
CAACTACTGTAGATAGAAAATCTTGAACCTGATATTCATGTAGAAAGAAATCAAGTTCAAGTTCCTTTACTTATCCAAGTGATGAAAATTCCTGATGCCGTCATTAGATCCATCAGCAGATCTCTGCTCTTTAAACCAAATGTCAGATATTTTGTACCTGTTATACAAAGAAAGTGTTTATTGATGATCAGTATTCATGTGTACATTATTATCAAAAAATGCAGAATCTCAACTGATGCTACTCAATAATAAAGAAGACAAAGTTTCACACAGGTAAAAGTGAAAAGTAATTACCTAGTCCAATCTAGTATAAAAATTCTTTCTAATGCCACTGTATTGTTTGTGAAGCACCGGATTTACACGGGCAAAAATCGACGGCTTCTTATTTTTCACTGGAAAAAGAAAAGATTGCAGCGGGACCTGGTTCTTAGTTGGGATGGTTCTTAAATTCTGGCTGTTGTTGGTCTTATTGCTCGACTCGGAAATGTTGATGCTCTCTTGTTGCCTCTCCAGTGTCTTCTCCATTTCAGTCTGAAGCTCTCTTGCTTGATCTAAAGCGGCACGCAACTCATCTGCCACCCTATTATTCTCTTGTTGCATGTTTAATACCTCCCCTAAAAATTTTGCAGCCTGATAAGAGATGAAAGATGGCCCCACTGCCTGGTTTATCTCATCTTGCACATTGCAAATAGAGGTTAACCTAGATTGCACATCAGACCGAAGCAATGCATTTTGCTCCAGCCACACTTGTAACTCTGTCTTCAAAGCTCTTAGGTCTTTTGTCACACCGCCATGTGAATTCGTTTCAAGGGCATTTTTATCTGACTGTAATTGCTGATACTTGCTCTGAAATTCTTGTATTTTCTGGATGGATGTGCTGAACCTCATCCAGAACTCCAAATTCTCTTCAAGCAATGCATCTATATCTGTTCTGAACTTCTCTTCAAGGGGTGGTACAGCGCAGTGCGTACCATTTGATGCACCAGATTCCTTCAAGTGCTCCAAATTGAGGCCCTCCAATGTGCTACGGTTCCTACTGTGATTTACAAAATTTTCTTGTTCGGAGATACTACCATTAGATGAGATACTCATGTCAAGGAGTCGTTTTAGAGAGAGAATTTCTTCATCTTTCATGGCATTGGCATTCAGTAGTGTTGTTATTTGGGTCGTGAGCTTGTGAACATCTTCTTGGTGTTTGGTTTCTATTTCGGCAAGCCTTTTCTTCATTTCTTTGTAAACTTCTAGAACTGTATCATCTTCGCCAAATTGCAGAGACTTCTCATTGCTAGCAGGAGAGCTTGTACCATTTTGGGGATGATCTATTTCCAACTTGCTTGGATTTTTGGAGTCGAATTGTTTGCAAGAAGTGAAATTTTCGGTTTCAAAACCATTTTGTTTGGAATCATCTCCAGTTGTAGTTTCAACAATTTTTTCAGAACCAGTTGAACCCCTACAAACTCCATCTTCAACCTGGACAGATCCATATAAACTATTTTCAAACACATTTTCTTTGGAATCATCTCCAGTTGCAGTTTCAACAATCTTTTCAGAACCAGTTGAACCCCTAGAAACCCCATCTTCAACCTGGACAGATCCATTTAAACTATTTTCAAACCCATTTATACTGTTCATATTTCCATTGCCACACAAATTGTGCAGCTCTGATTTACCAAGAGTACACTCTACATCAGCAAGAGGAGACTCCAACTTCTCTGAAATATTACCAAGGCTATTTACTGCTTGAGAAAAATTCAAGCAAACCATGTTTTCATCCTTTCTAAAAGTTTTTTGAATGTTTTCAGCTCTACTCAACTCCTCTTCAGCTTGCTTGAGCATCTGATTTAACTGTTGAGAGTCATTTGTCAAAGTTCCTGTTTCGGTTTCCAAATTCTCCAAAGACTTCTCCAACTCACCATTTTCCAAATTCAATCTATTTATTTGAGCAGTTTGAGAAGAAACCATTAGTTCTAAATCGACGACCTTATTCACAAGCTGGTCTATCCTCTCTGCAACTTCGCCTACTGACGTGTCAGAATCCATGTCGAACAGGTTTTTAATTTTCTCGCGTATCATTTCCAACTCAAGCCTCTCCTTCTTAATCTCATAAATCTTTCCTCCCCCATTATTCAAATCCAAATCATCATTTTGATGTTCTTTTTCATTTACAGTTCGGCCGTAGTTGCATTTAATAGCTCGTAATCTTTCTCTTAACGCCTTAACCCTTACATTTTCGACTTTCTCTAATTCCAGTGACTTCTTTTGTTGCTCCTGTAAATTGAAAATTACATCCTCGCAAGATTTAAGAGCGGTGGCCGTCATTAGAGCGCGAGCCTCATTGTCCTCGATAACCGCACTTGCATTGAATGCATCTTGTAGGAAACACACTTCCTCTTGCAAATCGGCCATTTTCTTCTCCATATCCCAGTATTTAGCGATACCACTCTCGTAGGAGCTTTTGATGAACTCTTTCTCAGTTTGTATGATGAGGATATCCTTTTGGAGCCTGTTAATCTCCTCTTGTGCATTCTCTTTGTTTATACCTGTTACATTAATTCAATTTGTCCCTTAGCTTGACAAACTTGTCCATAGTTTAAAATCAAAATTACCAAGATTGTAAAATTGTAACTTAAATTTATAGAAGCCCTTTTTCTGGTTGACTACGATTGATAATCTATTAAGGGTCGTTGAAACAAACCATTGGAAATTTCAAGCCATCCAATGAAAGATAAAAAAAAATTACATCAAATCTCATCATTTTTTAGATATGCCATTTATGTTTTGCATAGCTCCCATCCATAATGTTAAATTTTAATTTTATGTTATGTTTCAAAATTATTGAGATTAATTATAAAGTTAAGACATTTTCAAAGGATCCCATCCATATTATTAAATACATGACAAAAGTAGTGATTTCTTCTCTACGTATCAAATGCCAGTCAGAATGAGGTACAGTACAGTAATGGACCCATACACTTGACATTATAGTATCAAAGTTGAGGCCAGCATCATATAACAGTTGCGAGCAGTTTGGACCAATTAGTACTATAAGACTGCAGATTTAATTAAACCTTCAATATATCACGTTATTTATGATGGGTAGAATTAATACGAAGTACCTTTCTTCTCCTTTAAAACAGGTAGCTTGGTATCTCTTTTCTTCTTCATTAAACCCTCTACCGTCTTCTTATGAATTTTACTAGAATCGACAGGGGTTATTGCCTTCGGGATATTGTCGTCTTCCTCTAGCATTGCATACTGCACTTGGTCAGGAAAAGCAGTTGCTATTGTGTGGTTGGCCTTGTGCAACTCGCCTGATATATGATCGTACCGCTCCGCCAAGGCACGGTATGCTCGGTACGCTTCCTCCACTGAACTTATCACCTCAGGCCGCCTCTTATAGTACATCTCAGCTCGCTTCGAAAAAGAGTCAGCTTCTTCACCGAGTAGCTTGAGCATGCACCTGACCCTCTCTTCCATCTCTGCAAAAAAAAAAAAGAATTAGAATGTGAGATGCATAAGAAATGATACAGTCTTAAATAGTAAATACTAACAACAATAATATTCCAAGCAAGTCAGAGATGCCATGGTAGAGAGAGAATCTAGGATTAATTCACAGGCACCGGTAGATCTTAGTGCAACCCAAAGAATGCTTAGCTACTGTTATGATTTTAAAATTTTATTAAATGTATTTAAATTTAATTTCTTTTCTTTTCCTTTTAAGTTTTTATATAGTTCAACCCCCCCCCCCCCCCCCCCCCTCATAAAAATCAAATGTATACTTGTAGCCTAGTGGTTATAATTCCACATTGTGGTTGTGGAGAGACTGGTTCAAATCCATCTACCACACATTAATTTTTTTTACATTTTACATTTCAGCACCCCTTATCCAAATTTTCTCAGGCTTGGTATTTGTAAGAGTGTTAATATGGGGCTAATTAGGAACAATTTTAATGGTCTAGCATTAGTGTTGTCAGAAAGAGCGAATGGGCTTGATACATAGTTTTTAGGAACAGTGTAACTTCTTATTGGTTTACTGAAATCTTGCCAGTGGAATGCCTTCTCATGGAGTAGGCCAGCCAAGAACACTTAAAATCGGTGCTTCCTTCATTGTTTTGGCTTTATAATTTCTTTCATCTTAAGTTATTGTAAACCGTGGAAACAAACCTTGTAACTGCAATTATCAATCAAATATGGGTATGACCCTTATTTCTCCTAAAAAAATAAAATCTTTCATTAATGGCGGTTTCTTGGGTAGTTATTGGATTTTGGATTCTGAGTAGTGCTTGGTATTACATGTCTCCAAACAGTTAGATGTATATTTTAGGGACATCATGGATGCACACAAGGGTTTGATGAGTTATCATAGACAACTCATGTAAAGAACCCAGATCCCAAAAAGAGTAAAAATAAAAACAAGCATTTAATGTTTCATAAGGGTGAAGAAGCAGACAATTATTTCATATTGAGCTTCAGGCATTTTACCTGCTAAAAACTATCAAATCATGATAGCAAAATTTGTTTGAACACTCAAAGAGGTTTGTACTATGCTTATGTGTCTCAAAAATGCAACTCAATATTTTTCAAGCTATATTTGCTCAGAAGTGTAATTTAAATCATCACCCATTCCCAACTTTGGTGCGTTGTTTCAAATCTCTCCTTTTACTCATCAAACCGCATCGGATTTGTACCATATGGTCTGGCAATTTTATCCTTTCATTCAAAACATTTCAAAGACAATTTTAATTGTCACTTATGTGGATATATTAATTTTAGCTGCAAATGCATTTCAATCAATGATATGACTCATCTACTCAGATAATTAATTTACCAGTGGGAACAAATAAAAGAAAACAAAGTAAAAACTATAAACTAGAAGAACAAGAACAAGAACAAGAAGAAAATGCCAGACCTTGGAGGTTGCTGTCGAGCCATCTGGACTGTTTGGTTCTGATATGGCTGGCCCACCACCATGAATAAGCATTGCTAGCCGCTCTCTGCAGCATCTTGTATAATTCTCTCTATACCTTTTTTCTTTTCTTTTTTCCTTTTCTTCTCTTTGGATAAAACCTTTATCCTTTGTTCCCCCGTTCCACTTTCTATTCCCTGGAGGAACAGAAAGCGAGGTGGAGAAAGAAGAGGGGCCGAGGGGGTGGAAATGGAATGGATGATATATTTGGGCCGTTTTTTATCATTTTTTTCTGTTAAATTTTGCTAAATTGAGGAATGTATGTATAAGTTCTCTTGCTATCCTTGAATGTAGGAGAATTTGAATTTTATTTGTGGAGGGATGTGAAAAGACATGTAAGCTTTTGCTGGCATATTATAGAGTAAGAAACACTAGCGGAAAAAAAAATATTAATACCGCTAAAAAGGATATGCAAGGCACTGGAACGGATTTGGCCGAAATTTTTTTAGTTGCCACCCTATTAAATCAGAATTAATTCAATATCACCTGAAAAATCGGATTTCAGATTTTACTATGAACTCAGACTCAGTCCGCGCACGAATTCAAATTGGGCCCGCGTACTGAGCCTGTGCACTGATCAGAATGCGTACTGGGTCGGCAGACCGATCCGTGCGCGTACTGTGTCGGCGCACCGACCCGTTCGCGTACCTAGTCGGCAGACGGATCCCGTAGGCATAAATTCGGGTGCGGACTGAATTTTTACCACGCTCCGTTTTTTCACTGCCCAGCAGCTTCCTGAAGTGTCCTGCACTGAAAAAAAAGGTAATTTTTTTTTTCAATTTAAATTGTGTTATTTAGTTTTAGGATTATTTAGATAAAATTTATTATTGTTTAGTTAAATATTTTGTAGTATAATTTAGAATTGTTTAGTTAAACTTGTTTATTCTTTAGTTAATATTTGATAGTATAATTTAGAATTATTTAGTTTAAAAATGTACCAAATTAGTTTAAAAATATACCAATTTAAACCAATTTGTATAATGTACCAATTTAGACCATTTTATAAAAATTTAGAATTGTTTATTTAAATGTACCAAATTAGTTTAGAAATGTATCAATTTAAATTAATTTGGAAGATGTACCAATTTAGATTAGAAATGTACCAATTTAGATCAATTATTTGAAAGATGTACCAAATTAGTTTAGAAATGTACCAATTTAGACCAATTTATAAAATGTACGAAATTAGTTTAGAAATGTACCAATTTAGACCATTTAATAAAAGTTTAGAATTGTTAATTTAAATGTACCAAATTAGTTTACAAATGTACTAATTTAGATCAATTTGAAAGATTTTCCAATTTAGACCAATTATTGTATTTAGGCCAATTTATAATTTATAATTGTTCAATTTATAATTTAAAATTTAAAATTGTGAAATATATTATTGATAGAATTAAAAATTGATAAAATTAATTTCAGTATGGCGTCAACCAGTGGTACTAATGAATATCCTCGTACGGAACAAGATATACAGTTAGATTTATCACTGGCCCGTACGATATTCCCAAATTTGACGAAAGATAGTATCAGCCCTCTCTGCTAGTATAAATTCGAGGAGCACAAAATCATAAATGCATATGTAAGCTTAAGTTTTGAGAAATGCAAATAATTTTAATATTCATTTAAACAAAATTAGTAAGTTATATGTTTGTTTGTTTTGAAATTGAATCTAGACTTATACCTTGACGTCGACGCGGAACAATCAGATGAGTATCCTGTACGACGAGCGCTACACTCCTGCACTAAAGAGGTTGGGTCTGTGGCATGTCTCGCAGCTGACCCCATTACTGCAGATGTCGCTCTTCTATCTGCGTTGATCGAGAAGTGGCGGCGGGAGACACACACATTCCACCTACCTGTTGGAGAGATTACAGTGTCTCTCTAGGATGTGAGTTGTCTCTGGGATAGTCTATTACTGGACGGGCTGTGACGAGTGTGGAGTATGGAGACTTCACACGGACAGTTGAAGAACTGTTGGGCTCCTCACTAATGAAGGAAAGGAGCCTGAAGATGTCGAAGGTTCCATCGAAAAATGACATCAGTATCCCTTATTTGCAGACGGCATTCAAAAGTATCCCTTATTTGCGGACGGCATTCAAGTAAGTTTTATTTTTAACAGTAATTATTTGATTGTGTTTTTCATACTCTGTACTAAATTAGTTTGTATTTGTATGGAAAAATTGCGAGAAAATGCGCCTCGAGAGATCATAGAAAGGTGGACACGGGTTTACATCATGGAGACGTTCTCATGCTGGTTGTTTCCAGATTCTTCTGAGAACACCGTTCCTGCTTGTATGCTAGAGTGGCTGAGGGACTTGGATGACCCTCCATAGATGAATTGGGGTGCAGCGGTCTTGGCATATCTGTATCGATGTTTATGCACTACTTGCCGGGTATAAATTACTTTATCTTATTATTATTTTAATGAATAAAATATTTTCTCTTATTGTATTAAAAATAACTGCAACTTGTATCAAAATAGGTCAAAAAATAGAATATATACGGTCCGGTTGTTCTCCTCTAGCACTGGTCATGGACGAGATTTTCATTTGGTCGTCTGCAACTAGTGGTTTGCTTTTACCCGGGTCGGGCGGCCCGTACCCGAGCCCGGGTATGGGTCGGGTAAATGGGTACACGGGTACGGGTATAAAATGGGTAGGGTACGGTTATTTGGTTCAAAACCTGAGCAAACCCGGTCCGAAAAACGCCCGACCCGACCCGACCCGCCCGTTGAAATTCAAATTTTTTTGAAATTTCAAATTTTCGCCGGTTCAGCCGGGCCCGGACCGGTCTAATCAAACCCGACCGGCCGGACCCACCCGGGCCACCCGTCGGTTTTTTTTTTTTTTTCTTTCAAATTTTATTCCCTGCCAATATTTTCTTTAAATACCCCATCTTCCTCTCAAAAAATTCACACTCTCATTCTCTCATCTCTCATTCTCTCAATCTCAATTCTCCAATTTAATTATTCACAATTTTTTAATTTATTGTTTAAAAAAAATATAGTTGTAAATTTAATACATTACACAAATCTGCAAACGGAATTACAAAGTTCGGCACCTCCCGCAAAAAATTTTCGCGAGATTTAAAGGTAACATTTATTTCATTTTAGATTAATTTATTTTTGTAGAGTACATTTAGTTTATGCTAGATTTATTGAATATTAAGTAATTAGATTTGTCATTTGTTAGGTTTGTTAAATTTATTAAGTAATTAGATTTGTTAGATTTATTGAATATGTTAGATTTATTTAGTTTATGTTAGATTTGAATATGTCAAATAATTATATTTGTTTTTAATTTCTGTTTTTGAAATTCTGTTTTTTAATTTCTGTTTTTTAAATTCTGTTTTTTAATTTCTGTTTTTTAATTTTCTGTTTTTTAAAATAGGTTAGTTTTATAGATTTGAATATGTGAAGTGATTATATTTGTTTTGAATAGGTTAGATTTATTTTTCAAAATTCGGATTTATTTTTAATAGGTTTTTTAAAATAGGTTAGTTTTATAGATTTGAATATGTGGAGTGATTATATTTGTTTTGAATAGGTTAGATTTATTTTTCAAAATTCGGATTTATTTTTAATAGGTTTTTTAAAATAGGTTAGTTTTATAGATTTGAATATGTGGAGTGATTATATTTGTTTTGAATAGGTTAGATTTATTTTTCAAAATTCGGATTTATTTTTAATAGGTTTTTTAAAATATGTTAGTTTTATAGATTTGAATATGTGGAGTGATTATATTTGTTTTGAATAAGTTAGATTTATTTTTCAAAATTCGGATTTATTTTTAATAGGTTTTTTAAAATAGGTTAGTTTTATAGATTTGAATATGTGAAGTGATTATATTTGTTTTGAATAGATTAGATTTATTTTTAATAGGTTTTTTAAAATATGTTAGTTTAATTTCTGTTTTTTATTTTCTGTTTTTTAATTTTCTGTTTTTTTATTTCTGTTTTTTTATTTCTGTTTTTTAAAATATGTTAGTTTTATAGATTTGAATATGTGAAGTGATTATATTTGTTTTGAATAGATTAGATTTATTTTTCAAAATTCGGATTTATTTTTAATAGGTTTTTTAAAATAGGTTAGTTTTATAGATTTGAATATGTGAAGTGATTATATTTGTTTTAAATAGGTTAGATTTATTTTTCAAAATTCGGATTTATTTTTAATAGGTTTTTTAAAATAGGTTAGTTTTACAGATTTGAATATGTGGAGTGATTATATTTGTTTTGAATAGGTTAGATTTATTTTTCAAAATTCGGATTTATTTTTAATAGGTTTTTTAAAATAGGTTAGTTTTATAGATTTGAATATGTGGAGTGATTATATTTGTTTTGAATATGTTAGATTTATTTTTCAAAATTCGGATTTATTTTTAATATGTTTTTTAAAATAGGTTAGTTTTATAGATTTGAATATGTGAAGTGATTATATTTGTTTTGAATAGGTTAGATTTATTTTTCAAAATTCGGATTTATTTTTAATAGTTTTTTTAAAATAGGTTAGTTTTATAGATTTGAATATGTGGAGTGATTATATTTGTTTTGAATAGGTTAGATTTATTTTTCAAAATTCGGATTTATTTTTAATAGGTTTTTTAAAATAGGTTAGTTTAATTTCTGTTTTTTTATTTTCTGTTTTTTTATTTTCTGTTTTTTAATTTCTGTTTTTTAATTTCTGTTTTTTAAATTCTGTTTTTTTATTTCTGTTTTTTTATTTCTGTTTTTTAATTTCTGTTTTTTAAATTCTGTTTTTTAAGTTCTGTTTTTTAATTTCTGTTTTTTAAATTCTGTTTTTTAAATTCTGTTTTTTAAATTCTGTTTTTTAATTTCTGTTTTTTAATTTCTGTTTTTTAATTTCTGTTTTTAATTTCTGTTTTTTAATTTCTGTTTTTTAAATGCTGTTTTTTAAATTCTGTTTTTTAAATTCTGTTTTTAAATTCTGTTTTTAAATTCTGTTTTTTAATTTCTGTTTTTTAATTTCTGTTTTTTAATTTCTGTTTTTTAATTTCTGTTTTTTAAATTCTGTTTTTTAATTTCTGTTTTTTATTTTCTGTTTTTTAAATTCTGTTTTTTAATTTCTGTTTTTTAATTTCTGTTTTTAATTTCTGTTTTTTAATTTTCAATGTATGTTAGAATTATTTTGAATAGGTGAAATAATAAGGTTACATATTTTTTTTAATGTGTCAAGTAATTTACATTTATTATTTTGAATAGGTTTAATAAATGTCATCTCATCGTGATTCCGTGCAAGAGGACATCGCGAGACTGTCGGCCGATATTTTTGGCCCGTCAATACCAAATTATCCACCAAATTATCCACAAAGTTCCTCCCAAATTGCACCACCTAATTATCCACCTAATTATCCACAAAATTATCCACCAAATTATCAAAGAAGGGACCAAATGCTAGATTTGAATTATCAACAAACCCCCACAAATGAATGCACCGCCACCGTATTATACTTCAAACGATCCAAATGTATACATTCCACAAGAAACACTTCAACCGACACCACAGTATACATATGGAGGCATTGGCTCTTCTTCTGTAGCATCGAGTCAATTCACTGACACTGCTCCTGTAGGAGGTACACCTTCGACAGGTGAACCTGAAATTCAAGAAGAAGTTGTCCCTCCTTCGACAAGTGCTCCGCCGCAAGAACCAGCAGAAAGAAGACTAAAAGACCTCCCCCCGAATACAATCAACCGTGGGCGAAATTTTACAATATTACCAGAGGGAGTAACAACATTATGGCTTTTGGACAATGTAAGGTAAAAAATTGCCGAAAAACTTTTGAGTATAAACAAACTAGTGGTATGAGTACTTTTAAGAGACATGCCGATATGCACGAAAAAAAGGGTGAGGTTCCATCTGAAAATCCTGAACCGAGACAAATCCAAACCCTTATAAACGCGGATGGTACCAGAACAAATCCAAAAATTCGATGAATCAAAATGCTTAGTGAATTGGCCCGGTACATTACCCATAAATAACAACCAATAAGTATGGGTGGTTGCACGAGTTTTGCCCGGTTATGCATTCGGGGGTTAGGTCAACCAATGTACAAGAGGATCCATCATAGAAAGATGGTTAGTGAAATAAAAAATCAGTTTACCTCGATCAAAAATGACCTTAAAGCTCTATTTGCATACCAAAATAATAAGGTGTCAATTACCTCCGATATATGGGCTGCCGGTAAACATGGCCTTGGGTACTCTTGTATTACCGGCCATTGGATCGATGATCATTGGGTATTACAAAAAAGAATATTAAGTTTTCAAGTTTTGGATTCTCCCCACACTGCAAATGTAATTTTCAAATCCATTATTGAGGTTTTAGAAGAGTATAACCTTAAGAGGAATTTTGGTAACAAGGTTTTTTCTATATCCTTCGATAATG
>CAXKVR010000803.1:0-19799 GCA_964058845.1 Carex sylvatica
GCAGTGCCTACTCTAACCCCTCTCTGTACTCTGACCGCTGTCCTCTCACACTCGCTCACGCATCATACAACCAAGAGTCTCTTTCTCCTTCACTTTCGCCAAACCACACTCTCTGTTGAATTTTTTTGATAAATCATAATTAAGAAAATTATTTTTATTAATTCAGCATTGTTGTTTTTTTTTTTTTTCAAAAACCACAAAGACCGGAGGGCTCCTCTGATCTCACTTTTTTTTCTTTACTCAAGACCGGAGGACTCCTCCGGTCCCAATTTTTATTTTTTCCATTTTTTTCCGTGCAGCAATCTGTGTAGCATCTCTATTTTTTATGTATATATAATATATGTATGTGTATGTGTGTGTATATAATATAATATAATATATGTATACATATATGTATATACATGTAGAGGTTAGCTACTATGCTTATATAAGCATATCCCCACATATGCTTATAACTCATTTTTGTATTTTCAATGTCCAAATGGTCGATCGGAACTGTTCATCTTGTTCTCCATATTAATATGTTCTTGGAGACCAAATTTTACATTTTTCTGAATTTTTTTACTATTTATTAAGCCACTTTGAAAATTACTGATCCAACGGTGGCTTAACAAAACAGTAAAATCAGAAGCCACCGTTAGATCAGAGATTTTCAAATTGGCTTAATAAATTGTAAAAAAATTTAGAAAAATATAAAATTTGGTCTCCAAGCACATTTCAATATAAATATGACATCTAACAGTTCAGATCGACCATTTGGACATTGGAAACACAAAAATGAGTTATAAGCATATGTAGGGATATGCTTAAATAAGCATAGTAGCCAAGCTCTATATGTGTGTATATATAGAGGAGGGTTCAAATGCACCCAAATTTTTGTGCACCCAAATGCACCCTATCTTTCAAATTATTTTTCTCTGTTTTCAAAGTCCGAATAGTCAATCCGAACCGTTAGATGCGATCTATATATTAAGATGTGCTTGGAGACCAAATTTTACATTTTTTGAAATTTGTTTACTATTTTTTTAGATTTATTAAAAATCGCTGTTTTTAGCAAATCCGGACCATAAAAAACAGCGATTTTCAATAATAAATTTAAAAAAATAGTAAACAAATTTCAAAAAATGTAAAATTTGGTCTCCAAGCACATCTTAATATATAGATCGCATCTAACGGTTCGGATTAACTGTTTTGACTTTGAAAACAGAGATAAAAGATAGAGTGCATTTGGGTGCACAAAAATTTGGATGCATTTGAACCCTCCTCATATATATATATGTATGTATAATTTTTAATTATGGTTTATCAAAAAAATTCATGATTATATTATACATATATTATATTATATTACACACATGTACATATACATATACATATACATATATTATATATACATCAAAAATACAGATGCTACACAGATCGCCGCACGGAAAAAAGTGGTAAAAAAAAAATGGGACCGGGTGGCTCCTCCAGTCCTGAAGAAAAAAAAAAAATGAGACTGGAGAAATCCTCCGGTCTTTTTAGTTTTTGAAAAAAAAAATAAAAACAATCATGTTGGAATAGTAAAAATAATTTTCTTAATTATGGTTTATCAAAAAAATTCCCCTCTGTTCCATCTACCTCGCCATGAAAACTTGGTTACTCCCATGGCCAGCAGCAACCATGACAACTCTGGACCGATCTCGGTTTCAAACTCATACACTATCAACAAGCTTGAACTCAACCTTGTTTTGCAAAGCTTGTGCGCGGCATGTGCGTTTGAGTTCCCAGTTTAATCGTGAACCATGGTAAGAAACCTTAATCTTCTTTTTCAAATCTCCTTGATTCAAAGCTATAATTAAATAGTTGTATTTGGCTTTGTTGTGTTATTGATCAATGTTGCTTAAGCCCGTTACTTGGTTGTTCTAAAATGATTGAGCATGATTATTAATGTTGTTTGTAATCCATAAACCCTCCTACTTGTTGAGATGTGATTAGCTCTATCCTTCTTCTACAATTTAGTGGTGATATTGAACTTTGTTTAACCCTCTCTGTGACTGTTTTTCTGAAAAATAAACTCCCATCAATAGCTTGGTTAGAGTGGTGATTCATGTTGCTTAAAATACGAGTTGAGATATACAAGTTACCTTGATAGAAATTAACTAAGGCGTTGCTCCACTCTTCTTTTTGTGTATCATGGCTGTGATCCTGTGGCGGAGGCGAAGGAGGATAATGCTCTCACGTCGTTCTTTCTGTCTTGGGTGCTAATTGGATCTATTAACCGGTAATATACTCTCGCTATTTCTCTTCCTTGTGTAACTACTTGTGTTGATTTTGATTGTGGTAGTATGTTGGTAAATTTTCCTTTGCTCAAATTACTTGTTGTTTCAGTCGTGACTATAGCCGATTGATTTTTATTTACACATGCCGAATTGACATCTCTCATTTTTCCATCATTGCAAATATAATTTAAACTTGGGACCATTGTGTAAATTCTATGACCTTTGTAAATAGATCTAAGCCGAGGGTTTTAAGTGTAAATATGCACAAATGTGAAATTTGTGGAGGTCGGCCTAATTTTTGTGAATAACTGAATGTGCATGTATTTTGGGCTTGAGCTCAAACTAAAATAAAAGTGATTTGAAAATGGGCAAAATTTTAAATGGACAAGTGGATTAATTAATTGCCTTGGATTGGACCGAATAGGAGCTAGAAATAAATTAAAATGAGACTTAATAGCAAATATAATATTGAATATATAATTACTATTAATCGATATAATTAGTATATCTTGTTATTATAAGTATAATGCAATTTATCTTATATGTTTATCTAGTATATGTTATGTGCTTATTTGGATATGTTGATGTATATTTTAAGGACATATAAACACAAATAGTATGTAGTCTGACGTATGTATATAATATAGTTCTTCACTAAATTAAAAAGATGATACTTCATAAATTATTACTAATCATTTTCTTAAACTTAGATATTAATAAGTAATATGTGGAAACACAAACATTTAAATAAATCACCCAACACATTAAATAAAATAAAAGTATAAATATCAAATTTTAAAAGTTTATAACATTTATATATTTTTGAATTTATACGAAAACTCGTTGCTAATAAATAAAGGATAATTAATTGGTAACGAAAAATATTTATTTTTGACTTAGATTCGAAACGACTAATTACACGTAAAATTAAATTAGCTATAAAATAACGAATTGCGCGACTTAGAATAATTAATTAGAAAACATGTATAATAGGTAAACATTCCTTTTCTAAAATTTTGTAAAAATAATTTACGCATCTAAATTATAAAATAACTAATTCATATTAAACTAAATAATAGCTTAGTAATAAATACACAAATTACACATTTTATTAAAGTAGTGACTTTAGGAATTACTAAAAATAAATTAACTTTCAAAATCGCATCCGACCGATTAAAAATAATTATAGTTAAGTTAAAAACAATTCAAATAGATAAATAATTAGGATATATTAATTAGGTAAGACACGTTTAAAATTATCGTAACTCACAAATAATTATTTTGCGAATATTTCGACATTAAAATTTTTACAAGCAATTTATCTTCAAATTAAATTATTAAGCTATAAATTATTTTAGAATAAAAATTGATTAATATAGATCAAAGTAAATGATCAATATGACGAAATTATAAATTTAGATTAATGCTAAGCTTGATTGCATGAAAGTAAATAGTTAATATCTGACTAACCGGTTCAGTCAGACTGACTGAATCGATAATTTTTATAAAATCAAAATAATCAAGAATTTGACTTACACATTAATTGGGGCGAGGATTAGTATAATTTAGCATAGATTTTAATTAGTTAAATTACGTAATTTTATATCAGCATATTCCGTACGAATTCAATCCTTGGACTGATCCGATTGACCTGCAGTTCGGAGCATACGTGGAGCTTGCTTATTTCGCTGATGGTTAGCCATAGAATCTCCAGTCCTACAAGTGTGGGATATCTGAATTATTCTTTTCGTGGGTGTACTTTTACCAGTCGATCCATGATCCATCTGACCTGACATCCACACTTTATTTTTAAGTAGTTGCATTAAAACTATAGAGGATGTTTATCCTTCCTGCACTGTAGGTAGAATTGCATAAATCCTTGAAAAACTCGAATTTACTATATTTTAGGAGTAGAGTAATTAAATAATATTATATATACAATATTAGAATATTAGGTTATTAGTTTATCTTCTCCTCGTAGAAGACAATATACTATTATTGCACGTGCATACGCATGCATTGGTGAGAGCTGAGCAGGGCCGAGTGACTTCGTTCCGTCTTGGTATCACTTGGCATGGGACACCCCGACAGCCACTGACCGAGCGTCACTTGATTCTCGGATGGTCTTAGGATTTATATAATATGTATAAACTTTGATTATGTATCTTTTTCGATCATTTTACTATTTGACGTGAGCAGTTCCGATCTCGAGTTCTGTGGCACAAACAATTCAGAATTTATTTCTTCCCTACATTAGGAGCTACTTTGCCTAGAACAGAATTCCGAGGTCGAGTCGACGGAGTGTCGGGCTCAAGCCTTGTAGAATCATGTGCGGTGCATAAGGCCGGATGCGAGCCTTGATGCTGATTCTATTGGTCTGGCCGGACGGTAGAGTTCTCTCCTGCTCATAAGGAAAGATATTAACTATTTTACGACATGCATTGTATGATTTCTCCTATTTTATATGTTTGGGTGATGAATCATTAGGCGAGATGACACATTGAATTTAAGATATAACCATCGGCTATTGTGTTTGTACTTGTGGGCAATGCTCGATGTCATTAGGCAACGTGTATCATTGCACTCTGAATACAGTTCTTGGATTATATTGTTTGGATCTTTGATCCTATTGGCACGGCACGGGGTGATTTACTTAATCTGTATTATTATTATTATTATTATTATTATTATTATTATTATTATTATTATTATTATTATTATTATTATATTTGGGGCACACAGTGCTAGAAGTACTGAATTCTGACTTGATTTCTATCTGATATTGTATTTTGACTTTGAGTTTATTTTGCATCTTGGCATAATAGATTAACCGTATCATGGCATAAATTAAAAGTATTGTAAATTATATTACATATTGATATGTTCACACTTGTGCATATTTTAAATTATATTCATAACTGAACGCGATTTTTAAATAAATGAGCTTTGATCGTAAAGGATCCCTGAGGGGATAATTCTGAGTCACATACTGGGCGATTAGTTGCTCACCCACAAGTTATTTTGTGGGTTTTAGGTACAACATCTGGCGATCCGCAGCAGGAGTTGTCATGAGCTGTCCCCGATGGCCGCACCGCTTGATTAGCTAGAGTTAGGCTTTTGATTAGATTTACGAGTCCCGTATTTCTTATATTATATATATGAGCTCGATAGATCATGTATTCCCTTTCATTAGATGATGTTATTTTGGATCCAAGACGGATCGTATTGTATGATATGTATGTTTATTTATTTGCTATGTGACTGATGCTTGATACTTTATATTATTATGCTTTTGCTGCTGTTTGATTTATTATTTTGTTTATCATTAGCCTTGCATGCTTAATGATTAATTAAGCATGAGGTGAGGTTGATCACACTTAAATCCAAAATTTCTGGTTTGGAGTGTGAGAGTTAGCACCATTAACATTAATATCATGTGAACATCATAATATATGAACAGTAGGAAATGAGAACACATAAATTTAAAATATTGTTAATTAGAGGTATTTGTATTATTTATTAGGTTTAGTTTTTGAAGAATTAGGAGACGTGAGAAACGATCAACGATTTGTCAAATTAACAGGTGCAGGTTTTTTAGACTTTATAAAACTATTTTACTTCGTTATTGTCATTCAATTGTTTATTATTATTGCATTAGTTGGATTTATGCATGTTGTTTTCGAACCATTCGTATGACTTGAGTAGACATAAATAAATTACATGAAATGATATGATTCATATATTGACTAATGGACTTGCATGAATAGGATGCGTTGAGCATGGTATGAATTGTGTTATTGAATGAATGTGTTTGAAAATGAACGAATAAGAAAACTGAACAGGGCCAATATGCTTGCATATTGGGATGTATAGATTGGGTCTAGTGTTCGACTGGATCCCTTGATAACGTGACTATAGGCGAAAGCGGTCCTGTCACGGGTCTAACCCTAGCGTCTGGCGGGAGTTTCGCAGTTAGGGCGACAGCCTCTCACTGTTAGTTGGACTTTCCAGTGAGTTGGCAGCCTCCTGCTGTTGGTTGGACTTTCCAGCGGGTTGGTGGCCTTTTCAATGTTGGTTGGACTTTTCATTGGTTTGGCGAGTGAATGGATAATTGTGAAAAGTAAAAAGAATATGAAAGTAGATATAATAATAGTATATGCATTGCATTAGGTTACACATGTGTATTTTATTTCTTATCATATTTGTGAGAACAATGTAAAGGTTTTATAAACTCTGGGCTGGAACTAAATCCTGCAATGAGAGAAGGTTCGATCTCTCACCCGTTCCACTTTTACGTGAGTTCCAGGTCGAAGAACAAGGATTTGAGCAAGAACAAGAGTGAGACTAAGCAGGAAGATATAAGGATTGATGAATTGCCACATGTTATTTATTTTTGTTTTCATGATTCAATAATTGATACATTGAGCAGGCATAGAAGTGCTTGTGTCACTAGCCATGTTCGCCATGGTCGTTTGTTAAACTCGTTTGATTATGCTATAAATGTGGCTTTATTTATATTGTTATTGATAATGTATGTGATGTGAATATGCCTTACGTAGAAATACGTGGCAGGTTGTCTCGGGGTGTAACAGATATATTTATGAAGTTATGTCGTAACTCTTTATAACTTTGATTTGGTTTGTCAGTAGGATATCACAAGTTTAAAGATAACACTAATTAAGGATTTGGCCTTGATTCTAAAAAAATTATTTTATTTAAATATAGACAAGAAAATATAGTTAGATTGCCTCAATGATGTCAATCTTTTTTTTCTTTTAGAGAATAATTAGATTATTTGCTAGCTGTCAACATATATTATTTGCTCGGAGATAGGCAAAGAACACAATAAATAGTAAATACATTTTAAAATAATTATATAGATAATTATTGAATAATCTCTTAGGCTTTTGACTAAAAAAAATATCGATCGTTGTATGCCTACCGTCAAACGAAAACTTAAATTGAATTTTTGAGGCATTAAATGACATTTTTTTTGAAATTTTGATGCTTTAGGTGCCCGGGGGTGACCATCGAAACGATATTTGGATCCATCTCGTCCCCCCTTTTTTGAAAATTAGTCATACGCCCAAATTCAACTTTCCTAACCAAAGTTATGGCTGTTTAAAGTTTTTTCGAAAGCTGAACTCTGAAAATTCATAACTATAGAAAAATCAAATAAATTAAAATTTGTGTCAATTCTGTGTATTTTTTAATGTTTTACATGCTGGTGTAATCATTTTTATAGTTTGGTCCTTGTATCAGTTCAAACTTGCTGATTTACCAGCAGAGATCAAATGCGGCCGCATGGGCCGCATTTGCTGCTGCCGCATGGACTATGTATATATGTATAATATATGTATATATGATATAATATATGTATATGTAAATATTATATATATATATATATATATATATATATATATATATATATATATATGTGTGTGTGTGTGTGTGTGTGTGTGTGTGTGTGTGTGTGTTTGTGTGTGTGTGTGTGTGTGTGTAAATAGAATATATATATGTATATATATGTGTGTGTATATATGTATATATATGTGTGTGTATATATGTATATATATGTGTGTGTGTATATGTATATATATGTGTGTATATATATGTGTGTGTGTATATGTATATATATGTGTGTGTGTGTGTATTTATATGTGTATATATATATATATGTATATTATTGAGGCAATCTAACTATATTTTTTGTGTATATTTGAATAAAATAATTTTTTTAGAATCAAGGCCAAGTTCTTAATTAGTGTTATCTTTAAACTTGTGATATTCAACTGACAAATTAAATCAAAATTATAAAGAGTTATGACATCACTTCATAAATATATCAAATGTCTTATTTTTTGGCATACACTTTAAATAAGAAAACTTTTTCTTTACCAAATTATTTAAATAAAAAATATTAAGATCTCTAAAAAAAAATCAGTTTAAGTTTTTGTTCAACGGTAGACGTACAACGATCGGTATTTTGTTTAGTAAGAAGCCTAAGAGATTATTCAAGAATTATTCATATACTTATTTTAAAATGCATTTACTATTTATTGTGTTCGTTTACCTATCTCCGAGCAAATGGTATGTCGACAATAATCAAATAATACAATTATTCTCTAAAAAAAAAAAAAAAAAAGTTGATGTTCAAATTGCACCTCAGGTCCCATAAGAATTAATCTGGACCATCTATATAAATTGCACCTCAAGTCCCATAAGATACAGATTCTTTGAGTGTGGTGTTCCGGTTTTCTCTTTTATTTTATTTAGTGGTGATTTGACGAAAGTAAAATGTTGATTTGACAAAAGTTAAAACAATGCATGTGAGCTGCAGATTTGATTCCCATGTGCGTATCATGTATAAATCGTTGTAAAGAGTTACTTCATAAATATATCAAATGTCTTATTTTTTGACGTACACTCTAAACAAGAAAACTTTTTCTTCACAAAATTATTTAAATCAAAATATTAATATCTCTAAAAAAAAAAAAAAATAGAGGAGCACCTCTGCTGGGGGCGGTCCGCTAGTGGACTGGCCCGCCTCTGCATGGGGCGGTCTGGTGGGTTTATTGAACCGCCCATGGACCTGGCGGTCGGGGGAGTTTTAAAAAAAAAACAGATGGCAGAGGCATTTTTTTTAAAAAAAATTTGGGATATTAATAAAAATGGCCGAAGCAAATTCGATAGATTTTAGAGTTATTTAAAAAAAAAAAAAAAAAGACTTAATGAACTAAAGATCACTCTAGTTCTACTGAAAGATCAATTTATTTTATTTGTCACGTTGATAATAATGATTACATTATTTTTTCATAACTAGTTATTTCTGCTTGTCATTTTAATTCTTCTAAACACCACTCGTTAACCATCCTCTGTTTATAGTTTATTATTGTCATTCCAATTCAAGCTGACTCGTTCAAACTCGGCTCATCTAGAGACTTTGAAGGATACGGTGTCTGATGGCTTAAACTAAAAAAAATGCTACAACGTCGTGGCGTAAAAAGAAGTTGAGGAATGAAAGGAAAACAAAAAAATATATACAATTTGACTAGAAACTTTTTTGCAGTGGGTGTTGCCGTGCTGTGCAGAAGGTACAGTGATATGGAAATTTGGACTAATTCCAATTAAAATCTTTGATTGGGTTAATCCAACTGTTCATATTTCAATACAATTTTTTTGGATTACAATTCTGAAGTCAGAGTTCATTTTATTGTTCCTAATCTCTCTGTCATCCAGAGATGACTCTCACCTAGGGTTATCAATGAGCTGGCTCGGGCTGAGCTGGGCCTTAACTCAGCTTGTTAATTCTAGTTCGAGCTTGGACTGAGCGAGCTGGACTTAGGTCATCCGAGTCAAAAACCCAGCTTGAACTTGTGACAAGTCAGCCAAAACTAGCTCGCGAGCTGACGAGCTGGCTCGCTGAGCTTTATTGGACTGCTATTATACAAATTCAAAAATATAAAATAAGAAAGCCCATTGATTATTTAAATAATCTAAGCCATAAAATATAATAGAATTCGTATATAAATTCACACAACTAATATATACCAACAGCCAAACTAATTCACAACTAAATATTATAAATCCACGCAAAATAAAAATTCACACAAAATTTATACGGAGGCAGGGCTATACAGTATAGCTCGTTATGGACCGAGTTGGCCCGGTCCGAGCTGACCTCTAGCTTAGCTTGTTTATTTTAGTTCGAACCTGGACCGAACTGACTCGTTAACAGCTCGATTCATTATCAAAGAAGCTGTTAGCAAGTGAACTAGAGACGAGTCACGAGCGATCAACAAGTTACGAGCTTTTTTGCCAGCCCTACTCTCTCCCTTCACTGTCACATATCTTTTATTCTTTCTTTCTCTCTCTCTCTCTCCAGATTTTTTTTTTTAAATAGAATTAGTTTTACAGGTTTTACAGGTTTTACTGGAAACAGCTCTGATCAGATTAAAATTCGAAATATAGCCTCCACCGATCCTACGGATCGGTGGAGCAAAAAACGAAAATCCCTACACCGATCCGTAGGATCGGTGGAGCTCTTTATAACCCTCTGCCACAAGCGCTGATCCCACGCCACACCACGCCACAGAAAATCACAAGCGCTGATCCCACGCCACACCACGCCACATAAAATCACAAGCTCTGAACCCACGCCACACCACGCCACAGAAAATCTCGCACGAAAATCCCTACACCGATCCTACGGATCGGTGGAGGCTTGCTTTAAAAATGCCCCGCACGGGGTGGAGGGTTTTTGGTGTTTTTGGTGTAATTTTTGGTGTGGCGTGTGGCAGAGGGTTAAAAAGAGCTCCACCGATCCTACAGATCGGTGTAGGGATTTTCATTTTTTGCTCCACCGATCCGTAGGATCGGTGGAGGCTATATTTCGAATTTTGATCTGATCAGAGCTGTTTCCAGTAAAACCTTTAAAACTAATTCTATTTAAAAAAAAAATCCTCTCTCCACTAGGGCTGGCAAAAAAATTCGAGGTTCGAAATTCGATTCGGGTTTGATTCGGGTTTGATTCGAGTTTAATTCGATTCGAAATGGGTTCGAATTGAAACGAACCAAACTAGGTTCGGTTCGGAATTAATTCAAACCAAACTCAAACCTAGCTTGGTTCGATCGAAATAGGTTCGTGATTTTTTTGTGGTTCGAATCTCATAATAACATCGGTCGTTCATTTACCTAATGAAATTAAAATCCAAGATAGAGAGTTATAATTTAACTTAGCCGACGCTCCATCGCTTTCAAATCTTATTAACCTAGTTCTCTTTCTGCCTCTCCCTAACTCACTCTCCCTCTCGCTCCAAAATCTAGCCGACGCTCTCGGCGACTGGCTGTCTCTCCTCTCTCCAGCCTAGATGGCTGTCTATCCTCTCTCTTCGGCCATATCTCCTCCTCCTTCTCTACCTTTCGGATTCTCACTTCATTAGATTGTCTGATCAAGAGTTTGATCGAGTGAGCACTCGAGATACGATTACTTGTTTTACTGTATATTTCAGTTCTTGTACTTAATCCTCTTTTTACGATTATTTGTTGTGATGTATTTTTTCATGAATAATTTTTCAACTTAAAAACACTCATTTATACTGGTAAAAGGAAGCAATGTGAATTTTGTCCCGCGAGAAAAAAATTAATGTATAAACTATCAGTATAACTAGGGCTGCTAAAAAATAATTTGGTTCGTAATTCGATTCGGGTTCGATTCGAAAAATGTGTAGTTCGCAATTAATTCGGTTCGAAATAGGTTCGATTCGAAACAAATCAAACCAGGTTCGGTTCGAAATTAATTCAAACCAAACCCAAACCTAGAATAAGTTCGGTTCGGTTCGATTCGTTGCCACCCCTACTCTCCACTGTCTTTCACCATTTTTCTATTTTTTATTCAATCCCTCCCTTCACTTTTACGATAAAAGAGACTTCTCTCCTCTATTGCAATTTGAAATGATCCGGAAAGCAGTATTTTTTTCTTAACAAATTTCATAGAAATTTAATTTGTACCTATTATTAAATTGTTATGCTGTACATTTTGATGATTTGAGGTTTAAAATATGATTAGATATTAAAATAAATTTCTTTTGTATTTGTTTTTTGGTTGAGTATTATCAGTCACAAAAGAACATATACGTGTATTTTACTTCGATCATAGCATTTAATATTATATATCAAGAAACAATAATTTCCTTCTTTTTTTGTAGTATTATAGCATTTAATATTATATATCAGCAAACAATAATTTATTTCTTCTTATTATTAAATATTAAATAAAACGATTATATATACTTTATTTTTTTCTGTGTTTTTTATCGATGTAATACAACAAGAGGAAATATATTTTAAATGGCTAAAAAAATTGTTATATATTCTAATAGTTGTTATGGCTTGACGAAAATTAAGAGGAAGAATTGTATTCGCCAGAATCAATGAAATTATTTGTTGGTTCATTAATTGTGGATATCAAAAAATTTAGAAACAAATTTGTATACACATAATTTTTGGTTAATATAAATTTACAAAGATAACCATATTTGTAATTAAAAAATAACAAATATTTTTTCTTATTTTCTATTTTACAAGCTACAAATAGATAAATAGGTGACAATAGATCTTACAAATTATATAGAAATAATTTTACTTGTACCCATTTTAGTTATAATTGTTAATAGAAATGTTTCATCTATTTAATATTATTATTTAATCTATTTTTCACAGCTATTCTCACAGTATAGTCGAACACTCATTCAATATATTTCTACAATTATTTTCGTACATACTTATGGGTTCCCACAAATAAAAAAATGAATTCTCAAACCCATCAAATCTCATCTTGCATAATCCCGTGACAAACGAACATGCCCTAAATTTAAAATATGTACAAATATAATTCAGAATATTTTGTAGTTTTATAATTAAGATAATATATCAAATATTTACTATATAAAAATAATAAATAAAATTTCGTAATTTAATGAATAATTTGAGATAAATATCTTCTAGTTTGTATAATTTATCATAATTTAATTTTCAGAAAGTGACGAACAAAAATAATTTAAATGTAATGCATATATTATAAAAGAGGAGGGTTCAAATGCACCATTATTTTGGTGTTCCAATATACTCCACATGAACTACATTATTTATCTTTATTTTCAAAGTCCAAACAGTCGATCCGAACCGTTCAATATAATTTTCATAATAAAATATACTTGGAGACCAAATTTTATATTTTTTAGAATTTCTATTTTTTAAGATAGATACAAAATCACTTTTTTAAGGAGATTCTGGACCATCCGATAAAGTCATATTGTACATATCTAAAAATATAGTAAAAAAATTCTAAAAAATATAAAATTTGGTCTCCAAGCATCTTTTATTATGAAGATCATATTGAGCGGTTTGGATAGACTATTCGGACTTTAAAAATGAAAATAAAAACTTAGAGCATATTGGAGCACCAAAAAAATAGTGTATTTGAACCCTCTTCATTATTAAATATATCAAAAAAATTATAATAGCTCGTGGGCTCCTGCCTACTTACATCTCATTTCTGCACATGCATAATTTAAACTCTTATCCTTCCGTAGAAGGACATCTGTCACTGTTAATTGCATTAAGCGGCAGTGACATTTAGAATTTTTATTATTGGAATAGAAGTTGCCTGGACGGAAGGAAAAGCAACATGTTGATATGCAGGCAAAGCAGCACAACCGATCGGTCTAAAGATCTCAATACATGCCTACCCGGTTGGGTAGTATCAAATTAAACATGTAATATTAAATCCAAAATATTTTCATCTGTAACATCCTGAGCGGATTCAGAATTTATGTTAGACTAAGTACTAATTGAATTTAAATATATTAATTTATTAGATACACAATTACAACTACTTAATTTCTATAACTATGTTTATTATCAAATATGTTATAATTATAAGATCGATATACACAATATTTAATTATTTTTCATAAACTAATTAAAAATTTATTTGACACAGTTCAAAGTGGGACTGTTCTTAGCTAATTAGCAAACTGAAGTCAAAACTTAGATAAGATTTAATCAAAATATATGTATTGAATAATAAAAGGCCTAAAAAATTTGGCCGGACTATTTCCTTAAAATTGTAATGATATGTCTCACCGTCAGATCTTTTGTGTTATCTTCTTCTCCTTCATTATATTTACAAAATAGAGCATCGGAGATCTGAAAAAAAAAAAAAACGAAAAATTGATCAAAGCTTGAAAGGAATCAGTTTAAGAATCAAAATTAGAGGTCGTATCAGAGGTAAGCACAATAAACAATTAGTATTGGACAAAAAAAAAATCAAATTAAAAAATAAACAATTGTCTACCTCAATTCCTTCGTGAATTCGCCAGTGCATAACACACTCTTTTATTGTCGATATTTTTGGAACCGAAATGATCCAAAATTCTAAACATGTGAAACGCGCGTCTTACGTCTAGCATTTGAGTAGGTCCGAAATATTATTATTGGCAACATTTCACGTAATTCTGAAACGCTAACAATCACAATATTTGCGTTGGAGATGAAAATCTTCTTAATTAATTTAATGCCACAAATTTATCTATTTTGAAAATTACAAATGAAAAAAAAAATCAGTCCATGCATCTTGTCTGGACAACGTGTGGCAGGAACTTGATCTAAAAGTCATTTTCTCAAAAAAAAAAAAAAAAAAAAAAAAAACTGTTTGATAGGAGGAACCGGACAACTGGTGGCCGAAGCTCTTTAAGTTCTAGACGTCTGATTGCTTTTAGACCGGGCTCAAAAAGAAGTCCGATGTAACAGAAAGTTTGAGTTTAGATTCTAAGTTTTCTAACCATCCGATCATAATCCTAACTCGTGTAGTAAAATGCGGTTCTATGCGGTGCATATGCATTTTCGGTTGAATTCTGCATAAAAATTCATTATACAGTCCACTGATCCAAACTCATTATCTGAGTTCGGATCCAAAAATAACCTCTAAACTCATTATCTGAGTCTAGATGTCCAGGTAATTGATCTAGCGTCTTCCTCTCTTCTTTTATAAGAGTTTCAGCGCTTTATGATTGTGGGACTATTTGCTCCGCTCCCGCCGTCCCGCGTATTCATTATATATCGGTTAATAGGGAAAGAGCAGAGCGCTTGTATTCACCTTTACATGTGCAGCCGGTCCATTTATATAAACTTTGTTCTTATGAAATGTAATTTGTCTATGGGCTATTATGGGCTATTGGCCCGAGAGAAAAAAAGTCTTAATAAACATCAATTTGATTTGCTCGACCTTGACTCAATTGTTTTTGTTTCTCTGGAGCAAATATTGTATGATTAAAATGTGGTTGCATATCAAATTTTATATTTTTTGAAAATTTTTTACTATTTATTAAGTATTTAACAAAATCGCTATATTTAGATTATTGAATTTTTGTACTATCTTAATAAATAGTAAAAAAAAATCAGAAAAATATAAAAATTTCTGTTACCTAAGGTAATATGAATTCAAAAGGCAAAGGCGCAAAGCCCATCTTTTTCCTAAAAAAAAAAAAGAAAAAAAAAATTACGATAGATGATTGGTGGAGCCCATGCCTGCATGAATTACATCGCAGGCATGTGGCTGAGGAGAGGTCTACGTACACGACAACTATTTGATCTCCAGAGAACACAGAAGAAATAAAACACGCCATCTGACCATACTATTAATAGCTAACAATAAACGTGAAATTAATAGCTTGCGGCTGATGAGAGGTATACATAAAACCCCCCTAATATTATTATTTTTCAATCAAACTCTTGCCAAAAAGTTTAGGAGGCCTTCTAACTAATTGCTTAAATTATGTTGAGCAGGACTTTTTTATGTGGTGATTAGAAAATAACCTTTTTCAAATTATCAGGCGGTCCTATGAGCTAAAGGCCACTTCCACCATATGATGAAGAAATCTATTTTTTCTTATACATCACATATATTTCAATGTTTAAAAGAGATCATTTTGTTGAAAATAAATCTATTCAGCAAATATGTCTATACTTAGGTAGAGTAGAATTAGAATATGTTTAAGCTCATTAAGTCTTTTGTGAGTTAACTTCAAAATTTATAAGATTAATTTCAAACTATGAATTTAACATGTTAAATTTATAAGAAAATTTAAATTTAAAATGTACTTCACAAGTGATATATTTACATGTTAAATTTATAAAATTTTAAACTAATTTAGTATAAAGTCACACAATCAAATAATAATACAAAATTAACGCGTTAAAATTAAATTGTAAAAGTTGTTATTTTAAACACTTGATTTTATATCAAATTAAATTGAAAATTTGTAATTTGACATGTACAGACAAGAGGATGCATAATATTAATTAGCTTGGAGCTAATTCCCTCAACATTCAGCTAGCTCCTCGGTAGTTTTACAGAATTTAGTATAAATGATCCCATATCAAATTTAGACAGTTAATTTTAAAACAAATGTTTAATAATATCAATTTATAAATAAGATTGAACTTGTTTGCTATATATTTGAGGCTATTAAAAAATAGTTATTTGTCAGTGGCTTTCGTCAGGCAATTAACACTTGAAGATTTCATTGAATGAGCCATTTAAGATATATTTGACTTTTTTAGGCCTTATCATTTTTTAATCAGTTTTAATAAAAGATCAGACCGGACGCGAACCATACAATTAATTTAAAACGAGTAGATTATTTTTTTAGAACATACAATTCCTTTAAGACCGGACCTTATCTTTTAATTTTCTTGTTCTAATTTTGTTAGTATGATCATGGACGGAGCTAGTATATAAAATTAATAGGTCTAGTAGAAAAATGGGTCTCTGTCTACATATGAAACTGTATTTGCTTATTTCTGATCAATCTAATTCAGAAACACATAAGAGAAACAATCCTCTTCACTTTTATGCTATCATGATATGTCTAGAGAAAGAAAAAAATAATGTAACGTGACTAACACGCGGTAACTTAATTACATCACGTCACTGTACGTGTCTAAAATTTATTTTTACGTGGCATGGCGTGACTAAAATAGTGAAGAACAGTCACGTCACACAAATAGTCTCATCATATGTAATCACGCCGTGACTACGCCACTATTCACTTGACTGATCTTGTTTGATTATTATTTTCAAATTTAAGTTAGTTTGAAGAATAAATAATAACAAAATGTACAAAAATATAAGAAATGGTTACAAAAAAAATTAGTCACGTAACATGACGTGACGTGACGTGACCAAGTTAATTTGTGTCACATAACATGATGTCATTAAGATAGTGGAGGACAATCACATCAAGCAATCGACACATATGATATGACGTGACTGATAACAACGTGACTAATTTTCTTCTCTAAATGTGCCTCAACTCATTGGTATTGTCTTCAAAGCTAATCCTTTTTTTTTTAAATTGTGATTCATAATTTAGAAAGTGTTTATTGTTGTCACGATCTCGCCGTCGGACCTGGAGTCGCGACAAGAGAGGCACCCTCGCATCCATCCATCGTTCCGTCAACCTACGTCGCAACAAAAATAACATACAAAAACAATACGGAGTCAGCTTTGGTTGTATATTTGTATTTTAATTTTTATATTAATTATTATTGTCACGATCTCGCCGTCGGACCTGGAGTCGCGACAAGAGAGGCACCCTCGCATCCATCCATCGTCCCGTCAACCTACATCGCAACAAAAATAACATACAAAAACAATACAGAGTCAACTACAAAACTCAGTAACCGGTTATTTAACAACGCACTTCTCTATAATTAGCTTAATTAAACAACCATTCAAACAGACTGAATTAATCCACACAAATTTAAATCAAATTATTCCTGCATATTTAAATATGCACCGAAGATAGCATTCGGATTTAGATTATCAATAAAACAAGTCACATAGTATCCATATTATTTCATTTCACACAATCATATAATTTCTCATATTCTCATAATACACGATCATATCATTTCATAAATCAAATTCGAACCTCAGATCCGCTATCTCGTTAAATATGCCTCATAATTTAATACCATTCAAACATCTAATTCAAGAAAACAAAACGAAAACACATATTATAAAGAAGTTTGATTATCTGATAACAATCAATTCAGAAAATTCAAATCGAACTACAACCACTATTCAGAATCAATGCAGCATAATTGAAATTCCAATCAGACATATAATCGATAATAATCAATTTCAAAATCTCTTATCAAAATATTTCTTTTTTTTCTCTTTCCCTTTCTTCTTCATTTTTCTCTTTCAACTTCACTTTTTTCTTTCTTTTCCGGATCAATTAAAGGAGAAGGGGAGCTTTTAAGTCCTTTACGGTGGTCAAAATTTCCCATTCATGGCACGTGGCAAGGGCATGCAGCCACGTTGATCTCTCTCTCTGTTTTTTTTTTAACAAAGTTTGCATTTTTACATTTAAAACCTTTAAATTTACAATATTATAATTAAGTCCAAAATATATTTAAAAAAACATATTAAAATTATCGGGTGTTACAATTATAATTGTATATTTATAACATGATAAGTTTTAATAATTTATTTATAAAAATAAAAAATATTATATTAGTATTATTTATTATTTATCCGTTATCAGTTTGTTATTAATAAATAAATCGGAAAGCTCTCCCACACCTTTCAGAAATCACCATGGAGCCTCTCTACTTGATAGCAATCTCCCTTCTCCTCTCCTCTCTCCTACTCAAACTCTTCCTCGCTCCAAAATCAAAACACACATCCAAGCTTCCACCATCGCCACCATCCCTCCCGATCATCGGCCACCTCCACCTCCTCAAGAAACCCCTGCACCATTCGCTTTCCCAGCTCTCAGCCCGGTACGGCCCCATTTTCTACCTTCGATTCGGGTACCGACCAACTCTCATCATCTCCTCGCCTCAACTTGCTGAAGAGTGCTTCACGACAAACGACGTGGCATTCGCAAACCGACCTAATTTCCCTTCGGTAAAAGAGGTTACAAATAACTATACTACAATTATTTTCTCTAAATACGGTCCATTGTGGCGCAACCTCAGAAAGGTCGCCACAGTGCATGTTCTTTCGAACCACCGCCTTCTTTCATCCACCTCTTCTAGGAATGATGAAGCACGATATCTCGTCCGTAGACTCTTCGTCGGATCGGCGGATAACAAGTTGGCTTTCCAAAAGGTTTGACTACATATTTTTAGTAGAAATCTTTCCAAATGTTGGTTCTAGTAGTTTATTAATTGAATTGTGAACTAGATAATTGAGAATGAATTTCTCATTATGGTTCTGTGAAGAGTTTTTCTAATTTATAAACTGTAGTTCGATAAGTAGGTAGGTAAAAGTTGATTTGAGACAGATCTTGAATCAAGCTGTTTTCAATTATTATAAACCAAGCTGTTTTCAATTATTATTTCTATTGTGTACTTATTTATTTTGAAAGGAAAACTGATATTTTTAACCACCTGTAGTTCTTAAAATGGACCATTTGAATTTTGAAATCAATGTACAAGTCCAAACTGACTAAATCCATAATTTCTCATCTATTCCAATCATTTTTATTAAAAATATTATTTCAACTTGACATCAACTGTCAGCAAAGTCATGCTTGGAACAAACCGAATCTCCATTAAAATAAACGTCATGTTCCAATTTTACTTTATTCTCCTCCAGACACAATTATTTATCCAATTCAAATTAAATGGATGAACTTCCTTCTACAAAATATTATTATTTTCTGCTAAAATATATAACAACTTAATCTTAAGATTTCTCCTTATAATTTGATACTAATAAGTTAATTTCTTTGAAGATATATTTTTAAATTAATTTTATTCAATTTGGTTGTTGATGGTTATGTTATTAACTTAATATGTATGTGCATTTGTTAGTAGTAGTTAAATAGCAATAAATATCTGATAGAATATTTACCATTATGAGAATATGCGTATTAACTGCTTTCGCATGTGCCCTTAAGATGCAGCACAAAAATAGTGGTGAAATGTTTCTTAATTAACAGATCAAGACACTAAATTAAC
>CAXKVR010000804.1:0-18709 GCA_964058845.1 Carex sylvatica
TCTTGTCAAAAGATTGGCTCATATTATTATTTTTTTTTAATTTATTGCTGACGTGTCTTAATAGAAACTCTAAAATTAATTTTAAAGATATGAGAGTTAGAAACTTAATTTTTAAAAAGTAATTAACAATTATTTAGAAATTCGTTTGAGTTGCTGGAATGTAGGTTTTTACGATTACTGAATTCAACTATAAAGGAAGAATTTTCAAATTTAAATAGATGCAAGTACACTAATCGGAGTTCCATATAGTTAATTTATGATCATATCACCAATTTGCAAATATCATTAAATATTTGCAATATGAAATGACTAACATATATAAATGCAACTAAATTGCAATATTGTGTATATTGGGGCTTGCATGTACAATCGTACAGGATTATTGATAATATTTGTACCGTATTCATATTTTTTTCCTTTTTTTAATGCATCTTCAAATGAATAGGTGAATGAAATAGTTGTGAATTTAACAAATTTTAAGAGATTTAAGAATATTATACTATATTATTTACATTAGCAAAATAATTAAATATGAATTACGTGAGTTCTACATTCAAATTATGAATTTCACGCATCATCGATCGAATTTTTCAAATTTCAAATTTATTATTATATTTTTTACACTGGACTTTAATATTATCTCTTCAATTCAAATAAATTAGATTATGGGCGATAGAAGAGCGTAAAATGAGAAAATACTAAATAGAGTTTAGTTCAATAAAAATAAGAAATATAATTGGTAATTAACTAATTATTGATCTAAGAATTGCCAAAATAACCTTCAACTAGGAAAATAAGTCGTTTTGAAAAGCTATCACCATATTGGGAAATATATTGATGAGGAGTTGTGAAAGTATTTCGTGTATTTCAAAATAACAATTATAATATTGATAAATCTCTATTTTAAATCCGAACTTTCATTATTTATCGCATCATATTTTGTAAATAAAAGGAGAGAGAGAGAGGGAACTAATTTTTAATAAATGGTATAATAAACATTTTATAAATTAAAAATGAGGTTTAATAAAAAAAAAAGACAATAAAATGCATAGCTTTGTGAATTTCTGACGTTTAGAAAGGTAAATAAATAGTATAGTCGAACCAAAAAAATTAAACCAAGGAAAATTGAAAATAGCAAAAGAGAAAAGAAAAGGAAATACATCAAAAAAAGAAGAAGAAAAAAAGTACAATAGAAAGCGGAATTTTAGTAATCAACTAACGGTATTACTTAATTTGAAATTTCTCCATTCAGTCACAATTTGCACTTGGAGATGTATATGTATCTATTTGGATTTATCTATGAAAATTATATCATCTCTCTCTCTTTCCACGATAAAAAGACAAAATGTATAATATCCAATTTCTATTCTACTACTTTTTTTTAAGAGCAGTCATGAAGTCACGATAAAACGACATATGTGATGAATAGGATTAATTTAGATCTCATTGACTTTAAAAAAATTAAATTTTTATATATTTTTTTATATAATTTAAAGTAAAATATTATGGATATTGTACAGTATAAAAGAAATTTATATAATTAATTTTTAATCTGTGTTTAACTTCTATAACTTGAAAGTCTGACTTCATCTCTAATTGCTCCAAGTGTTAATTTTATCAAATTAGTTCAATCAAATCCCTAAAAAATAAAAGGCGGCATGTGTGGAAGAGAAAGCTTAGAGCCTTAGCCGTTTCATGCTAAATGATAGGCAAAATCTTCAAAGCTTCGTAGCTGATAGCTGTAATCCTTTCTCGATTAAATTATTTTAATAATTTTGTAGAAATTGATTGATGTCGATAACCTATGTGTGAAACCATTTTTCATGCTATTTATAATTTATGTCAATTGTTTAAACGTAATTTTCTATTATTTTTTATACTGGAATTTTTTTTTTTTTACTGAACTGCATTTAAAAAAATGGAGGAGTCATGCAAATATTCTCCGCAGAGCTGTGTGCAGTTTTTAATCTAGTCTGTTTGTTTT
Source organism: Carex sylvatica (assembly GCA_964058845.1). Taxonomy (NCBI): domain Eukaryota; kingdom Viridiplantae; phylum Streptophyta; class Magnoliopsida; order Poales; family Cyperaceae; genus Carex; species Carex sylvatica. The sequence goes on from CAXKVR010000804.1 coordinate 1,985, forward strand.
GATCGAACGGATCAGATTAGAGGAGACCTAAATTTTTAAAATCTAATCTGATCTATCAAAACAAACAAATCAGATTAAAAGTTTCACAGAGTTTCGCAGAGAATAGTGTTCCAAAGAAGCCGGTGAAGGCGGGACCCACATAGGCTGACCTTATCCACACAAAATGGTCTCGAAGCAGTGCATCCTTTCTTCTCAACTTTGAATTCCAGAAATATAAAATTAATATTTTACCGATTCCTTCAACTTTTATTAAATGCATCATCGGGAAGTTGATAAATAGAAGCTTCTATTCGTTCCTCTCTTCTAGACCTCGCAATCAATCAATCAATCAATCTCCTGATTCAACGATCTCTCTTTTTTTTTTTTTTGTTGTGCGAATTGCGATTCTATCTCAGATCATTCATGGTTTCATACTATTGCTTCTAGAACTATGATTTGCCAATTTGTTTTTATTTATTTTTTCATTTTTGTGCATTCTTTTTTTTTAATCCGTAAGTAATTGTATTGATTCAAAATATTACAAGTAGCTGTTACACAATATTAAAGTAACAATATTAAATAACAAGTGTCTTTAAAAATATTCAGCTGTAAAAACAAATAAAAATACAAAAATATGTGCATATGTGAATACAAATTTAATAATTATTACTTGATTAGAATTATTCCAATTACAATCTAATTACTTATTTTAATAATTGTTATTTCAATTTCTCAATATTAATAATTTTGATAATAATAAAAATATAAAATATATTTTTTATAAAAAAAAAAACCCTACGTAGAATAATTTTTATTATAATTACGTTACTAGCGAAATTTTTTTCTACAACGAAGCAATACTCGCTATTCAGAACCTTAAATACATTTGACTGTTTGTTTTATAAAAAAGACTAATACACAAACGAAATATTAAATAAATGAATGGATCGTGGCTGTCGGCCTGTCCCAGGTAGGTAGGGGTGCAAACGGGTTGGATATTATCCGACCGTACCCACTATCCGATCCATTTACACCCCTAGTCCCAGATGTCTACTGTCTACACAATTCTGATGTGACCTCATGCGGATGTCAGCTTCACCCCCAGCCTCAGTTATAATTCGACGAAACCAACGAAAAGATCTTAATTATTGAACAGTGTCATAGATTTTGATTAAAAAAGATCTTAAATAAGAATCTCATCATTAATTCTGATACTTATGTCTCGTATAAAAATCAAACCTACGAAACCAATGAAAAGATCTTAATTTGATAGTATTCTTTATCTGTGTTTTAAAAATCGGTTTATTCAGCCAAATATTCGTATTCGGTTAGAATTTGAATAGAAAATTAGTATTCGGTTCAATATACGGTTTTGAATATTCGGCCACATATTCGAATATTTGATCGCATATTCGCCCTGATTGAGATCGATATATGAATATTTCATTTAGTATGAGATGATGATTGATATTTTAATATTTCATCACTAGTTTAAAATATACAGTCAATCATAAATACTTTCTTTGTATACAAACTAATATAAATTTTTATTTTAAAATATACATATATAAATCTGAATAAAAATCTGTATATACGATCACATACTGTATATACGATATGCAGTGACTTTCCGTGTACCACATAGGAATCGATTTTTAAAACATTGTTCTCTGTAGAGACAATGGGACAGGTGTTTCCCATAGTCCAAATATCTTCCACATGTCATCAATTTTTACAAGCATTCAGTACACTGCCTAACACGTATTAACTATTAATTTGATTTTATCAATAGATTCACAATTAATATTTGTATTAAATTAGTACTTTATCTTTGCTACATGGATTATATCTTCTTTAATTTTGGTGCGTTTGGGTGACACAGGAATAGTGCTAACTCAAGAATAGCTATTATTTTTGGCGAGTTATTCTCAACACAACACGTTTGGATGAAAAAAAACGCTATTCTCAATAAAGAAATAGCGCGGGTTAGCTACTATTCTACTATTCCTATAGGATGCGTTTGAATGAAACCACGAATAGCTCGGAATAGCATCTATTCTTGAATTCAGAATAGTAGATAACCTGACATTCCTAAGGAATAGCAGAATAGCAGCTAATTCGAGCTATTTTTTTGTTGAAAATAGCATTTTTTTAATCCAAACGTGTTGGGTTGAAAATAGCTCACCAGAAGTAGCAGCTATTCCTGGACCACCCAAACGCACTCCATAAAATGCTAGGTTAGCGGCTCTTCCAAACTCAAAAATAGCTGCTATTCCAAGCTATTTTTTATTTATCCAAACGCAATGAATTACTGAGGAATAATAATTTTCCAGCAGATGAAAAAGGGCGAAAGACATTAAAATCCAAATTAGTGACAAAGATCACTGTACTGATAAAAAGCAGGTAAACGAAAAAGATTAAAATATTAGGTAAAGGTTACAAATTCAACACGTGCGTCAAAAGGAGGAAAATTCAAGGAAGCAAGAGATGTCCACTTTTTTCCCCAAATTTAAGCCTATATATATATCATCTCCCTCTCAAATTCACCTCAAATTGGCAAATATTCCAATCTCCTTTCAAAATTCAAACCCCAGTTCAAACCAAACACCTCTCTCCTTTCCCAATTCAACCATGACAAGCTCCAACCACTCTCAATTCGACTCAATATGCCGCTTTCTCTTGGATGAACCGGCAGAGAGAAAGCCGGTACCGATCTACTCCCGAAGCACCAGCTTCGGAAGCATCATTGCCGAACAATGGAATGAGCTTCCTTTCCGCCTTGACGACTCCGATGACATGGTTGTATACACCGCCTTGCGCAATGCATTCTCCCACGGGTGGTCACCAGACGGGCAACCACCGAATTTAGATATCAAATTAGAACCAGAATTGGAGAACCTAGAGATACGATTGCCAGAGACAAGTACACAACCTGAGCAACCAGCAGTGGAAGCTCAACCGCTGGCTCCGGTGAAGAAGCACTACAGAGGAGTGAGGCAGAGGCCGTGGGGAAAATATGCGGCCGAGATTAGGGACCCAGCAAAAAACGGGGCCCGTGTGTGGCTCGGTACATTTGACACGGCTGAGGATGCTGCGATAGCATATGACGAGGCTGCGTACAGGATGCGTGGGTCCCGTGCTCTGTTAAATTTTCCTCTGAGGATAGGAACAGGGAAACGGCACTCGCCGGAGCCGTCGGTATCCCCGACATCTAGCTCATTGTCATCCTCTGGTTCTTTCAATTCATCTCCGAAACGGAGGAAGAGAGGAGAAAAGAAGGAGGCAACAGCAGTTGCGGCTGTCAATCAAGTTCGGGCTACTTTGCCGGTTCAGACACAAACCGGTTTGCGATTGGGGAACCGACCGGAGGTCTTTCCCGGTGGCCCGGTTCAACAATTGTCACATGTTGGGCAATTGTTGGTTAGTTAAAGAAATTGCGCAAGAGATTGTCAGATTAAAAAGAAGAAGAAAAAAATGCAGAAGGATATGATAAAAAGAAATGCGCTATTAGAGTTGATTTAAGAGGGTATGAGTTTTGTTTTGAACTTTGTTTGTATAAAAGTTTGTAGAAGAATTGCTTTATTCTTTAATGAAGAGCCGTTTTATGAAGTCAAGGATCAAGATAATGAATGTTCTTAAATGAAATGACTTGAATAGCACAATTGCTACTGTCCAAGTAGTAACAATGGTTGAAATCTAAATTTGACAAGAGGAATTGCAATGATGCTAATTGCTTGTTGAAGGGAGGATTCAAATAGAAACTATATATGGGGTAAAGATTTTAACAGATTAGGTTTGGCTCCATGCAGCGCACTGACTGTAGTATCAAAACAGGGCTGCACATGGATTGTCCGCTGCATGAAGCGAAAATTACTCTGTTAAAATCTTTACCCTATATGTGAAGTGTTGTCAAAAGAAAATTAAACTGATAAGATGGACTGTTTCAGTCGAGGACAGGTAAGACTTTTCATCGCCAAATCAGAAACAAATGCATGTCAAAAGGAACTTTGCTTTCCTATTTTGCAATTATTTTAGTGTAAAGTTAGCAAGTCGGCAAATGCATGGGAAAAAGGAAATGTCAAGCTGTGAAACAATGATACGAGCGTACTAAGAATAGAGATAACAAGTTAACCATAGCATAAATAGTGTTAGCATTCTAATAAAAAAATATAATGAGAGTTGCACTATATGTTACTTTGGAACATGCAGATCGATCACTACCATAGATATATATTTTTTGTTTGAGAAGGAATCCAATCACATTCTTTTTTTTGTGACACTTTTTTTTGTGACACTGTATTACACTCTCTATTTTTAAACTTTTTAAATTACAAACAGTTGATCCAAATCCTTCAACATAATGAATATGTTAAAATGTGCTTGCAGACCAAATTTTATATTTTTTAGAATATTTTTTACTATTTATTAAGTATTTAACAAAATAACTATATTCAGACCGTTAAATTTTTGTACCCATCTTAATAAATAGTAAAAAAATTCAGAAAAATATAAAATTTGATATGCAAGTACATTTTAACATATCCATCAAGTTGAACGGTTTGGATCGACTGTTTGAACTTTGTAAACATAGAATGTAATCCGGTATCACCAAAAAAGAGTGTAATTGGATCCTTCTCTTTTTGTTTTAAAGTTTAAATAGTTAATTTAAATTGTTTAATATAAAATTGTGCTTGGAATCAGAATTTATAACTTTTATAATTTTTTATTACTTTTTAGATTGATAAATAACTATTTTTCTTGGATAGTCTACAATCTTCTAAAAACTGTGATTTTTTTTATCTATATAATAACAATAGTAAATAAGTTTTAAAGAAAATATAATCATCAATTGTTTAAATTTTAAAAATGAATATATAAATTCATAGTATAACTTTTAAAAATGATTCAGATTGACTATTTGAATTTTAAAATTGTAAAAATAACTTGTAAAAATATAATATCAAGATCAGATGTGTTATCATAAAATTGTGTAATTGAATCTCTCCTCATATATAAATTCAGATAAATTCATAGTATAAATCGATCTGCACATTACAATCATAGCCTCATTAATTATATAGCATCATTAATTATAATGATAATGAATACAATATGATGAAGCAATTAGCAAAAAACTAATCCCAAAAGAAAGAGTTAGGTCAACAAACTGGGTCCCTTATATAGAAAGGGTTCATAATACCTATGAAGTAATGAATGTTTGGACAAAAAAAAATTAGATCCATAATACACTTTAATAATAACATTTGTTGTCATTAGATCATTAACCTGCCTAAACCTCATTCATTGATTAAAAAAATAAAAAAAATGATTAAAACCGAAAGCGTGCGCTGATTAGTGGGGAGTACATTAAAATACTGTTTTGCTAACAAAACCATGACCTCACATGGTTTTCATTTTGATTTCACGAGGATTATGATAATGATATTAGATCTCAATCTTATCCTTCATGATTTTTTTATGAATGGATGATTCTTCCTGATTAAAATAGAATATTAGGTTAACTCCAATAAATGCGATGGTTGAGATTTAAGTATTTCGACAAAAGTAGATATTTTCAAGAACCTTTGTCCCTTGGTTAATTTGAAAGGATAAGACGTCACTAATTAATAAAATCAAGATTTTGCGAGAACATATATTATGCAATATTTTTTAAAAATAAAATAAAATTTAAAGATTTCAACGAAACAATCACACTGATTTTTTTTTTATGAAAAAAGAATCGGTAGAGGCAGTTTATAATGCAGACAATAAATGTGGTGGAGCAAATGCATTTCTGCCTCCACCGATCCACAAAATCGGTAGAGCTGTTTTTCATAAAAATCAAATCCAGCGTGCTATTTCGTTGAAATATTTAAATTTAATGCTATTTAAAAAAAAATCTATATTATGCATACAATTTTAGTAAAGAAAAAATATTTTTGTATTTTTGTATTTATATTTTATAATTTTATTTTTATATGAAAATATCATATGTAACATTCATATTTGAATTCATAATTATTCATACGTATATGCAAAATACTTGTCAATTTTCTTATTTTAAATAATTATAAAAATTCAAATTAAATACTCTATCGAACAAGTAAACTGCAATTCTCATGAGTAATTTTTATTCCTAACAAACATAAACACTATTTGAAAAAGAATATTAATATATCAAATTTTCAAATAAGAAGTACAAATAGAAAATGTATTTTTTAATTCTCTTTTGTAAATTGTCTTTTTCTTCATTAGATTATCCCTTTTTTTTATTAGTTGGGTTTTTGCCTCCCAAATCCAATCTTCAAAAGCAAGATTATTATTATATTGTTATTTTGCCGCCATATGAGGATTAGGTATATTTTATATATTACTTCATGTATCCATGATGAATTAATGTTATTTTAATTCAACATGGACTTTTTTAAGCTTTTCTTTTGAACGCACCTTGTGTTAAATTCAATTATTCGTTTGTTCTTTCAGATGTTCCTTCCTTTAAAAAAAATAAATTTAAAAGCCTCATAATTGCTTCAAATTATTTCATTCCTTCCAGCTTGTCCAATTTTCTTTGTTTAAAAAAAATATAAATTAATTCTAATTCTTATGTGAATGGATAGCGACCGTGTTATGTTACTTTTGTACAATCATATTTTAGCCTTCTTATAATTCTAGGATTCATTGTGAATTTATATATATATATAGTAGAACTAGGGTGTTCTTAAGTTCACTAAGTTCTTTGTGAACTCAACTCTAAAACTCATCGGATCGACTTCAAACAACGAATTCAAACGTTGAAATCCATCTACCTTACAAGTGATGCGTCTATCTGCAAAAATTTTAAATTTTAAAACTAATGCATATAGTCACGTGGTAAAAAAACATCAAAAAAATGAATGCATTAAAATTAATTTATGAATCCTCTAATTTTGACCACTTAACTTTATACTAAATTAATTTGAAAGTTTAAAATTTTCACATGTAGACACATCACTCATAAAGTAGGCGAATTTCAACAGTTCAAATTCGTCGTTTGAAGATGATTCGATGAGTTTTAGACTTGAATTCACCAAGAGGCTTGGTGAACTTAAGAACCCAAAATTTTTAAATATGCCATACCAAAAAAAAAAACCCAAATAACCACGTTTTCTGAAAAATTTAAATTTTGACATCGCCGCATCTCCTAGATGCGGCCACTTTTCAAGAGACTCATCCCCTAGATACAGAGATGCGGCCGTGTCAAAATTGAAAATTTTCAGAAAACATAGTTTTTTTTTTTTTTTTGAAATATGGTATTTTTAAACATTATGGCTTAAGAACACTCTAGTTCTACTATCTTTGTCTCTCTCTCGCTTTCTCTCTCTTTCTATATATATATATAAGACGATTCGATGATTTTTAAACTTGAATTTACTAAGGAGCTTGGCGAACTTAAGAACACCCTAGCTCTACTCTCTCTGTATATACACTTTTATTGGTCATATTTATTTAATTTTATAGAAGTTGAGTATCACGTAGTATTTAATCAGAATTAGACTTGTCAGTATATTAAACATTTGGATTGTTTCTTGCATTATCTGAGTGAGAATCCATTAAATTATTGTACAAAATCCATCCATCTAATGAATATTTAACATTTTAAATATGGATCTCTACTATTATCTTAGAGGATTACAAATTGGATTTACATTATTATTTATGGTATTTTAAATAAGAAGAGGGTTCTGCTGGTAAAATGCACGGAGGACTGAAGTGAACATTGTTTATTATACATTTATACTATAGAAGTATAAATGATGTGCTAGGTCAAGGAGTTGAAAATAATAAATTGAAATCAGCTGAAATTCTTAGCTTCAATTTTATATTCCTGAAATCTTTTCTCTCTCCTCTTTCTCTCTTTTCAAATCTTTCTTAAAAAATTTGAGGAGAGAGAGAGGAGAGATTTCATGAACTCAAAATCGGAACTGGAATTTCAGCATATTCGAACTCGAAAATAATAGCGAAAAATGTTCTATATTGTTTATTTCAGTCCATGAAAGTATGTAAATAAGATGGAATATATTTCATTACAAAAATTGAATATTTTTGCATTTTTGTATAATTAGTGGAAGTTAAATTTAAGCAAAAAATATAGAGAAGAATATAATTGCTTGAATGATTCTAGTACCTAGCTTATGCTTGAATAACAAAATATAGTACAAGGTAACCACTAATCAGATGGAACTAGCAGTAGTTAATCTCCCTTTTAGATAATAATTGTTATTGTTATTAGGTGGCATTGTAGCACCTTATTCTTGTTTTTTTTAATAATTAAATAAAAGTCTATAGGAAACTTTATTATCAGAATTTATAAATTTTGTAAGTTCTATTTTATTATTTCATACACATCCTCTTCGCAGATAACCTTCCACTTTTTCTTTTTTGAAGAAGAAGAAATGTGAGGGTCTAGCTTCTGAGATTCTATTGCAATCGACACTAGTGGTGTCGGATTACATTATTGTTTTGAATAACTATTTAATTATATACCCTTATCTATTTATTTTTTTAAGAAAAGCTAAAATCTTCCCAACTTTATATTTGAAGAAACTTATACATAGTATGCAATATGCTCACACAAATTTATATAATTGAAAATTTAAATAGTAATCTCATGTCAAAATGATGGAGTCGTTGTAGTATCTAGAATGAGTTAATTATTCTTAAAATGACAAAAAATAGAATTATACAAATATATTAATTCTGTAATTGTTGAAAGGAAGTAAGATGCATAAATAAAACAATACTCTTTTTATGCAGAGAAAGCAATATTTATCAATAAGGTGCTATCAGTAATTTGTGTGAGAGATTAATATTATGATTTATTAAGATATGCATAAGTTTATGTGAACATGTCACATTTGATATAAAAGTTTGTTTTAATGAAATTTTGAGAAAATTTTGGGCTACTTAAATAAAGTAGAGAAGGTAGTAGAAAATTATATATGGGAGTTCAGGTTCTCTTTCATATATTTTAAATCATCAAATCTTAGGGATTATTTATTTTTTTGCTAGCTTTCTTCTTTTGTGGAATTAAGATATGACTTCCTCAGTCAAAAATTTACATTGCTAGTTCCAAAACGGAAGAATATTAAATTTGAATTCTTACCCGTTAGTTGATAAAAATAGTTAACTGATTAAAAATTTGCACTAACGAGTAGCCGAGTACACTCAGGACTAAATAAATCAGACACCCCAGTAACACCACAACAAAATTTTTTTTTAATGAAAGGTAGAGGTCTAGCTGCTTCCTTCAACCCTCAATTTATATTATAGAGAATTTATTCATTTTGTGAATTTCGAACTCATAATTTTTCACATAGGAACTATGTGCCTTTGCCACTAGATCAATCAAATGCTGGTTCTTAACACCACAACAAATATATTGTATATTTTTAAATTGCATATAAATATCTATAATTTATTAAACTGCATATACATATATATTATGATGAACAATATAACACTATGATATAATTAGTTATGATAATATGATATATATATATATATATTGTAACCAATAAACTTATTATGGAAAATATTGGATCTAATTTATGAATAAAAAAATTATATTTAGATCTTATTCTTTACTAGAATATCCATTAGTAATTTATTTTTAATTATCCGATTTTTTTCATATTTATATTCGTATTCGTCATTTTTCTTATATGTATATGTATCTGTATCCAAAACTATTCGAATTTCATATTCATATTCAAAAAATTATAACAGATAAGGATACAGTTTGATCACTATCCGATTTGTATTCGATCGTTTACACCCCTACCACAGTTTATCAGTTTATTTTTTCAACTTTGCTTGTCTTTTCCTTTGTCATATTTTTAGCAGACAAAACTCAAGATAGACAAAGAAGCGATCCAATTTTGATTCAAATTCCTTTAAAGCTATTTTGCTAGCATTGATTTTTGATACCTCAAAACAATAGAGGAAGCAGACATTCAATAAGAATTAAAAAAATTACTTTCACATCAAAATTAATTTACAATAACAACAGCATTTTACTCTGAATTATATAACGAAATTAATTATTTTGAAGAAAAAAAATGAGAGTTAGTTAACTCTTATTCTCTTTAATAAATCTACTCTATCATGAGAAAGTTCAGAAAAACTACTTTATAAGTGCATTACAAATTTCTGTAAAATATGATGCCACTAATATAATTTTGATTTGGTCCTCTTTGAATTTGACTTGAACTTAAATATATGCCTCTAACTAATGTGATTTTGATTTGGTCCTCTTTATATTCGTATCCGTCCGATTTCTTATATGTATATGTATCTGTATCCAAAACTATTCGTATTTCATATTCATATTCAAAAAAATATAACAGATAAGGATACAGTTTGATCACTATCCGATTCGTATTCGATCGTTTACACCCCTACCACAGTTTATCAGTTTATTTTTTCAACTTTGCTTGTCTTTTTCTTTGTCATATTTTTAGCAGACAAAACTCAAGATAGACAAAGAAGCGATCCAATTTTGATTCAAATTCCTTTAAAAGCTATTTTGCTAGCATTGATTTTTGATACCTCAAAACAATAGAGGAAGTAGACATTAAATAAGGATTAAAAAAATTACTTTCACATCAAAATTAATTTTACAATAACAGCAATATTTTACTCTAAATTATATAACGAAATTAATTATTTTGAAGAAAAAAATGAGAGTTAGTTAACTCTTATTCTCTTCAATAAATCTACTCTGTCATGAGAAAGTTCAGAAAAACTACTTTATAATTGCATTACAAATTTCTGTAAAATATGATGCCACTAATATAATTTTGATTTGGTCCTCTTTGAATTTGACTTGAACCTGAATATATGCCTCTAACTAATGTGATTTGAAAAACTCTTACTTTTTCCCTTAATATTTAATACCTTTTTCAAGTTTACTCCTAAACGTTTTACAAGTTTACCAACATTGAATTTTTATTTATTTTCCACTTGTTTAATTATATTTCAATAGTACAGAGCACTCCATCTACAATGGTCGTAAACAGGTGCAGAATCAGACTTTCAAACTATGGAGGTTAGATGTAAATGGGGGTCAATAATATAATTTTTTTGTGCTGTAAATGAGGTCAATTTGCAGTATCCATAGCATTTTACTCTAAATTATATAGAAAAGAATGTACAATTTAAAAATAAATGGGGTCAATTGACCTCCATTTCCTTGATGTGCCTCCGCCTCTGGTTGTAAAGCGCATTATTGACGTTTTTGAGTCTGTAAGTGATGATATTAAACATCAGTGGCGGTTTTTCACAGAAATTTTGTTTATAAAATCAGTGATGGTTCCTCATGTAAAAATCATCATTGATAATATTTTTTACATAATGAACTATCAATGATTATATTTTATTTAAAAAGATAAACATTTTATTATCACTTTACAAATGTAGCTAGTCATAAGTATTAACAATCACAATTACAATCACAGTGACAAAAAGTATGAAAATCACATTATTTAGCAAATCTGAACCGATTACATCTGTTTTGCTACTAAAAAAAGAAAATAACTACCCAAAAAATAACTAAAAACTGTTGTAAAATAAAGATAAAGAAAGTAAATAAGATATTGAGTATGTATAACAATGGCTATCTTTATTGATATGCTTTTCTTGTTTGTGTAAAATACAATCTTACATCATCTATTTATAGGTAGAAAATGTAAATAACAAGTCATTGTAAATTAATTGTCTTAATAAATGAGAAGAGATAAAACATAAACATTTAAGGAGAGTTTTGAAGTAATTACATAAGAGTTGCAAATGAACATCCATCCATCCATAACTTATTTTATTTATAACACTTTCCCTTGAATGTTCATTGTTCATTCTACGTTGTTAATATGATGCTTCAGGATCAATATCAACATGATACTTCAGGACCATGTACTGTCTCATTAAAAACCTTACCAAGAAAAACTCATTGGTATAAAAACTCGGTTAAGGAAAAAAAAGTACAATGTGTATGATGCTTCCCCTCATTTTGATATCATTGAATATTCTTTAATCGATGTAGACTTATTTTCTTTGTGAGTTGTTCAAAAACCTTTATTGATAAAGATTTTGTGAATAGGTCTACCAGATTGTTGATTTACCGGACTTGACAAACATCTATTATGCCTTCTTTTTGTAGGTCATCTATCGAAAATAACTTTGGCGCAATATAGTTTAGTCTGGTCTTCTTTGATATATCCTTCTTTGATTTGTGCAATGCATACCGCATTATCTTCATGTAGCGAAGTAGGATTTTCCTTGATGGTTTTTAGTCCACATTCTTCTTGAATATTTTGAATCATTGATCGTAACCAAATACATTCTCAACCTGCCTCATATAAGGCAATTAGTTCTGCATGATTTGATGATGTTGCCCTAAGAGTTTGTTTTGTCGATCGCCATAAAATTACAGCTCCACAATAGTTGAATACATATCCCAATTGGGTTCGTGCTTTATGTGGATTCGACAAATATTCAGCATCTGCATATCCAATTAAATTGGATTTTGTATCATTTTGATAGTATAACCCTATATCTCTAGTTCCGCAGAGATACCAAAATACTTGTTTAATTCCATTCCAATGTCTTCTAGTTGGTTTGGGACTATATCTCGCTAACACATTTACTGCAAATGAGATATTGGATCTTGTATTATTTGCAAGATATAATAATGTCCCGATTGAACTTAAGTATGGCACTTCAGGACTAAGCAATTTTTTATTATTTTCTTGCAGGTGAAAATGATCATTTTCTACATTTAGCGATCGTATGACCATTGGTGTGCTAAAAGGATGAGCTTTATTCATATTGAATCTTTTTTAATATTTTTTCAACATAATTTGATTGAAAGATAAATATTCCATTCTTTAGATGTTCGATCTGCAGGCCGAGACAAAATTTTGTTACACCAAGGTCTTTCATCTCAAATTTATTTTTGAACAATTTTGCAATATTCTCAATCTCTTCAAGAGATCCAATAATGTTTAAATCATCAACATACACTGCAATGATTGTAAAACCTAGATTTTATCTTTTAATGAAAACACACGGACTAATTACATTATTTTTATATCATTCTTTTAGAAGGTACTCACTCAGTCGATTATACCACATTCGACCAGATTGTTTTAGTCCATATAAATATCTTCTTAATTTTATAGAGTGCATCTCTCTAGATTTTGACTTATATGCTTCAGACATTTTCAATCCTTCAGAAATTTTCATGTATATGTCACTGTCAAGTGAACCATATAAATATGCTGTTACGACATCCATAAGTCGCATTTTTAGATTTTTCTGTAACTATGAGACTTATTAGAAACATGAGAGTTATCGCATCCACTACATGTGAATACGTTTCTTCATAATCGACTCCATGTATTTGTGTAAAGTCTTGTACCACTAGCCTTGCTTTATATCTCACAATCTCATTTTTCTCATTTCTTTTTATGATAAATACCCATTTATAACATACATGGTTAACACCTTTGGGCGTTTGGACTACAGGTCAAAATACTTACCGTTTGTCTAATGAACTTAATTATGCTTGTATGATATCTTTTCATTTAAGCTAATCATTTCTATGTTTACATTCTTCCAGAGTTTTTGGCACATTATCTTTTTCGTTTATAACATCGCTTGTCATAACGAATGCAAAAATTTCATCAACATGTATTTTATTTCTATTTAATATAGTACCATTTATTATATAATTTATAGAAATCACATAATCATTTGGTACTTAAGTTTCTTCTGGAATTTCATCAACCTTTTCTTGGGTTTTATCGACTTCTTCAGGAGTTTTACCATTAATCTCTTCTTGGATTTTATTTTCTTCAGGAGTTTTATCATCAACCTCTTCTGGGGTTGAACCAACTGCTTTATTCTACTCTTTTCTTTTACGTGGATTTACATTCTTAGAACCAAGTGGTCTTTCACATTTTCTACGCACATTAGATTCATTAGATATTTTTGTAATATCAATTCGAGCAGGTGTGTTTATAGCTTGAATATGTGATTTAGTAACTCTATTCGTATCTGTGAATGCATCAGGTAATTTATTTGTAATTCTTTGTAAATTTATGATCTTTTAAACTTCGATTTCACATTGACCACTTCGGGAGTCAAGATAAGATAACGATGAATTCCAAGTTACTTGTTTATCCAGTTTTTATTTTTTTCTTCTCCTAAATTTGGAAATACTGATTCATTAAAATGACAATCAGCAAATCTTGTTATAAAAACATCTCCTGTTAATGGTTCTAAATATTTAATAATAGAAGGAGAGTTAAAACCAATATAAATTTCCAGCCTTCTTTGAGGTCCTATTTTTGTGCGTTGTGGAGGAGAAATTGAAACATATACAGCATAACCAAATACCTTTATATGAGACAAATTTGGTTCTCTTTCAGAAACCAATTGTAATGGAGAATACTTATGATCAGCAGTTAGTCTTAATCTAATGAGTGCATCGACATGTAATATGGCATGTCCCTATGCGGAAAATGGTAGACTAGACCTCATAAGTAATGGTCTAGCAATTAATTCCAACCTTTTAATCAACGGTTCTGTCATATCATTTTGTGTATGAACATGGGCCACTGGATGTTATACTGTTATTCTAATAGACATGCAATAATCATTAAAAGTTTGAGAAGTGAACTCACCTGCATTATAAAGCCGAATTCTTCTGATTTGATAATTCAGAAAATTAGCTCTCAATTGGATAATTTGTGCTAATAGTCTAGCAAATGCAACATTTCTTGTTGCTAACAAACTCACATGTGACCAGCGTGTTGATGCATCAATTAACACCATAAAATATCTAAACGATCCACATAGAGGTGTAATAGGTCCACATATAACTCCTTGAATTCTTTCTAAGAATGAAGGAGCTTTAGGTCCAACTTTATTTGGAGATGGCCTAATAATTAGTTTTCCAAGAGAGCATGCTTCGCATGTCATATATTTTGATAATAGGATCTTCAGGTCCTTTAGGGAATGCACATTTGCACTATCTATTATTCTCCTCATTATTATATTTTCTAAATGACCCAATCTGTCATGCCACAATGTAAATAACTTTGGATCAACTAACTTCTGGTTAGTAACCATATTTGATTCTATTGTACTTATATAAGTACCATATAGTCCAGAGGACATTGCTTGCATCTTTTCCATTATGATTTTCTGGCCATTCTTAATAGATGTGATATTAAGATATTCACAATTTCTCTCATTCATAGTTTCAATATGATAACCATTATTTCGAATATCTTTAAAGCTTAGTAGATTTCTTCTTGATCGACTTGAATATAATGCATCATCTATTATTAATTTTGTTCCTTAATGTAACAAAATACAAGCTCTTCCGGAGCCTTCAATTAAATTACTTGTGCCAGATATAGTGTGAATATTAGTCTCACCAAAATGCAATTGTGAAAAATATTTCTTACTTTTTAATATGGCATTTGTTGTCCCGTTGTCTACTAGACATGGATCTTCTTTACTTACCATTGCGTCAGTCATTTTTCTTTAAAATAAAACAATGCAATAATAACTTCCACTTAGTCATTAACTTTATTTGCATACAATATAAAAATTAAAATGTAAATTTATACTTTTATTAAATATAAACATAAAATTGTACAATTGTTTACTTCTTCATCCACATATGGAAGAAATCTGATACATCAAGATGTGTATCCATATGGCATTAATTTTCGGAATCATTTTCAGTAAAGTTAGTTTCCACATTTTCCTCCATTTTTATTAAGTGGCATACAACAAGTACATAACCAATAATTTGCTATCCCACATGTGTAACAAACATCTTCATGATGTTTTCCTTTCTCATTTCTATTAATACGTATTTATAACAAAATACAACTTCATGTTATTAATAACATAACTTCGAGTTATGATAAATGAAAATGGAGATATATTCAAGCTTTGTGAGATTTGCCATATGTACTAAAAAATAGATACATATTAATAATTTTAGATTATTAATACCATAACTTCAGGTTATTAATGTCATAATTTCAGGTTATTAATATCATAACTTCAAATTATGAAAAGGGAGATAAATAAATATAAATAAAAGAATACGTAAATGCATGAATTAATAATAAATTTAAATGTATTAATAACTTCAGATTAATATTATATAACTTCAGGTTATAATAAAATATTTTATTTAATAACTTCTAGTTATTAAATTGTTTGACTGCGCAATTGTAGTATTTAATTTGAAATAACTTCGGGTTATATTTTCATCTAGTGATCTATAATAACTTCTAGTTATTATATTAATTTTATATGAAAATTTCTAATAAAACTTCAGATTTTTAATTGAGAATAACTTTGGGTAATTATTCATCCAGTGGCCTATAATAGTTGTTGGTTATCATATTAATTTTATACTAAAATTTATAATATAATTTCAAGTTCTAAACAGGAACAGTTCCAGGCCAAAATAGATAGTTCTTGGCCGAAACATAAAATACTGAAAAATAGTATATTTGGCCAAGACCGAAACAGTCAGTTCCAGGTCGAAACTGAGGCCGAAATAGCTGCACAGAAAAACATTTCTAACAATAACTTCAAGTTATTATTTTATTCGGATAATACGAACTTTGGGTTCTTGAGAAACTCTAAGTTGTGATAATAACTTCAGGTTATTATTCC
>CAXKVR010000805.1:0-15000 GCA_964058845.1 Carex sylvatica
AATCCGAATCCGAAAGAGAATATACGCGCAGAGAGGAAAGCGCTTACAGGCGTCAGATCCGATGGGTTTGATCGGACGATGAAGATGCTATGATTACGCCGACAAGGTTTTTTTTTGGTAAATATTTTAATATAGTTTTAGCTATATGAAGCGCTATTTTTATTTCTATAGATCGTGCGCTGTATAAAGTGAAACCTGTTCTGTTAAAAACTTTACACATTTTCCGGAGGTTTCTTGGGGTACAAGTTGAATCTGGGCTTGATATCTCAGCCCATTTATTCTCTTCTCCATGTTATCATACATTAATTTAGTAATACTTTATTTACACTGACATAAATTGACTGGATATTAGAACGATCGTGCGCTGTTATCATATATTAGCAGCGGGTTTTTCTTTCTTGGGTCTTTATTGGGCCAGTAACAAAGCCCATTTAATGAACTCGGTGAACCATACATAATTTCTGTTTAAAACCCAACCGATGAACTAAAGAAAAAAAAAACAAAGATTCGCCTCCTCCTTGCTTCTACACCCCAATAGAATCGCAGTTCGCCACTTGATTCTCAAGCGGGAATGTTCAAATCCACGACCAAAATCTAATCGAAATAGTTACAGTCAGTGTGTTTCCTAAAGGTCAGTTATTAATTTGTTGTTTTCTCCCCTTCCAGCTTTTCCTAGGGTTTATGATTTTGCGGAGTCTCTTCATGTTGGCACTGATTGATTGATGTATACTTTAGTATTGAAGTACCGTGATTATTAAATCTCACTTATTTCTTTTTATTTTAGTTGTTTCAATGTCTGATATTGACCTGGTATAATAGGTATAGTATTTGTGCATTTCCATTTTATCAGTAAATACCTTCTATAATCTTGGCTTAGTTTTTTAAATTTGTTGTTGTTTTCTCCCTTTCTAGCTATTCAATTGCTAGGGTTTACAATTATGAGTAATAAATATGTTTGTCTTGGCATTGATTGATGGATACTTTAGTTTCCAATCGCCAAAATTAAAGTACAGCGACTATTAGAACTCACTTATTTCTTTACATTTTAGTTGTTTCTGTGTCTGATGGTTATAGTATTTGTACATTTCCCTTTTACCAATAAATATTAGTATCTCTTATTGATCCTTTGTTATTTTTTGTAGCAAGTGAAAGGTGTTTGAGTGAATGCCTCTGAGGGCTAGCAATGAAAAAGGCCAAAATTTCAAGTGAAGAAAACTGTGACTTTATAAGTAGATTACCCGACCCTATACTTCATCGCATATTGGGATTATTGAGGATTAAAGAGGCAATCCAGGCGTGTGCTGTCAAAGAGGTGGGAGCACCTCTGGACCTCTCTACCCTCCCTCGACTTCAATTTTGATTATGATTCGGATTATGATCCTGACGATGATTGTGACGATGATTGTGGCGACGAGATATCGGATTATTTGGCTAAGCGTGAGAGATTTGCAAATTTTGTGAATGCAGTGCTACTGAGGCGCAAGCCCTTGGATTTGGATGTGTTTCAATTGTTCTGTTATTATCTGTCAAAAAATGCAGAAATGCATTGGATCCATTATGCCATGAATCATAATGTTCGAGTTCTCCATCTTTCCCCCTCTGAATTTATTCCATGGTCGACCTACACTTGCGCATCATTACAGAAACTGTACCTCTATTCTCCTCATAGAGATTTAGACAATTTAGATTCATCTCTTCAAAGAGTAATATCTTCCAAATCTTAAAAAACTAAAAATTTGTTGTGCCGATCTTCTTAACTCTAATTATGTGAATAACTTTCTTGGTGGATGCCCAAAATTGGAATTTCTTCTGATAGATACTTGCAAGTTCACTGATTGCATAATTGCTCATGATAATCTAGAGTATCTAGTTCTTGTAAGGTGTCTAATAGAAAATGAACTGTTTGTTAGTGCTCCTAATCTCCTTCAATTTTTCTATATGGGTGAACTATCATTACCATGTAAAACAACTCTAAACATGCCATCTCTAGCATCATCATGTTTAACTAGTTGTGATCCTCCATTTATGTTTCTTAAAGAAGAAACTGGTTGGGTTCCTTCAATGATCAAATGCTTGGAGGGGATGGCTACTTGCCTTCGTTTCCTTACAAATGTTAAACTTCTAGAATTACATTTCGAGTGTCGTCAATGCAAGGTATGCAACTCATATTCTCATTTTGCAAATAATATTAATTTTAATTTCTTTAAATCTTACCATGACAAATAGAATGTAGGAGTGATGTTATTATACATTATGTCTTCAATGGGTCCTGAATCCGTGTAATATGCAAATTAGCAAATTTCTAATAGAAAGCATAATTAAATAAAAATATAGTTAAGTGTATTTATGAATTTTCTTGAATGAAAGATGTCAAAATCAATGCTCGACTTGATTTTGACTTCTAACCATGTGTTATATTTTTATAAATTTAGGAATTGTCAGCATCTGTTTCGTCACTCGAATTGCCAATATTTCCGTATCTCAAGAATGTGACTGTTGCCTTTTGTATGTTTTCTTGTTTCCAAATGGTAACTTGGATCATGAAGAGTTCACCGAAGTTGAAGACGCTTACAATACTACAAAACAGATGTGTATTTTTTTTTTCATTAATACTAAGTTCTTAACCTTAGTCATTTTCAGTTGCATATTTTAGTTAAGACCTCATTTGTTATTCATTGCAGGTGTATCACAGTGAAGAGGGGGATTGTAGTCATTGTACAAATGAGTCAACTAACGTCTCATCAACAATTGCAATATCTCCACACATAAAGCTTAAGATAGTTGAGGTCAAGTACTGGAGATATAATCAGATGGTGCGACAATTGGCAGACGCTTTGATGGATGGTACGAAAGAATTTGAAAATCTAAAGATTTGTTGGTCCAAGTACAAAAGCAGTAGGCAATATTTGAAGTGAACTTTCAAAAAGAAAGAAAAATTGAGTTGTTAATTTGGAGTTCCTATGTGTTTTGCTAGTAAACCTAACTTTTATATTAGTAGCACCATGGCTTTGTAAGTAGGCCTTTGTTTTGTGATGTAATATTGTTTATGTTTGATTTGAATAGCGTACATGTTTTGTTGTCTCGACTAATTTGTTCCTATGTGTGATTTTCTATTAGTGTTATTTTTTTTTCTTTTTGTTCTATGAATGAAACTCTGCCTGTGTAGTTTCTGTCCAAGTTAGGAAAAAGGAGGGTGGTTCGTGATAGGCTTGGTGAGCCGGTAAAAAAAAAAGTCTCTTTAAGAAAATGAAACCAAACCCTCACGATTTGAGCAGTAGAACTAGGATGGGTGATCTCCTGAGAAGTCTCTGTGTTGCTGATTCTGGTTAGATTTCATCTTTAACTTATCCCAACTTGTTTGGAAATAAAGGCTTTGAAGAAAGAAAAAGAATGAACTAGAGATTCTTACTAAACCTAAATCAGTTTGAGCTTGTTTTTCCCCATTTATTCTATTCTCCATGTTATTTTTTTGTTTCTTACTAATAATGTAAAATATACTTATTTTTGGCACAGTCCATTTGATTATATTGCACCAAAACATTTGTATGAAAATTAAGCATTATATGTACCTTAATTCATACAATTAGTTCTTCAATTTGACTGTGTGAGTGGACCACATTAATTCATTTAACTAATACCAATAGTTTGTCCTATTATCCAACTATATTTTGGATCAAATATACTGCAAATTAATTGCTGAACTATAATTTGGATCTAAAAACTAAACCAATTTAAGTCTATGCATAATATTTGTTCGCTAATTGATGTGGAAAAGATTAATTTAATATCACTCAAATTCTAATTAATGTTTTTGTTATGCCAATTCTGGAGTTCATTTTTTTTCCAGTACGAATTAGCCAACTAAATATGCAATCTTTAAGTTGAGGTTCTCATTTATTTAATTATGTTCATATCAAATGTGCTTTCACTATTTCTAATTTTTGCATTTTAACTTAGTTGTGTTTATATATACTAAGTTTTCATAATGTCTTATTTTTTTCTCTTATGCTTCTACAAGCCAAAATATTAACAAAAATGTTCATACAACCTACCTTTATATACACCGGTTACTTTCACCTTCTAATTTTGTACTTGTGCAATTTATTTTCTAAAATGCATCATAATTAATTAATTTTTCTAAGATTGTTCCCACAATGAGCAATAAAAGTGTGTATGAATCTATATTTATTGCAACAATTAATCAGATAGAGTTGAGCCATTTGTATGGATTTTTTTTTTTTGGTACAAGTTGAAATAATTTGTAGTAGTGAAATTTCATTCAAACGTGTGTTGCGATAATAGCCATCAAATCACCTTTTTTTATATATCCTTTGATTAAACTGGTACCAATTTAACCTGTTTTTTTTATTTTATTTCTGATGATAGCCTCATGTATTCATGTTGTATTTTTTACAAAATGAGCACAAAGTTCTCTTTCAATTTAATTGGTCATGTATTAATTATGTTAATTTTATTATATGTTGAGAACATATTAGTAGTACAAGGAGCAATTACAATTTACAACAAAATATATGAGAAATTGAATGAACCTAATCGAGTAGGCTACAAGTGAAATTACCATAGCTGCAAAAATTATTATACATAAAACTCTCAGTAAATGTTTGCTAATTGATGCGAAAAAGATTAATTTAATATCACTCAATTTCTAATTAATGTTTTTGTTTAGCCAATTCTGGAGTTCATTTTTTTTTTCCAGAAGCTTGGAGTGGGGATCTGATACCTCGTAGTTTAGTTACTGGAGTGTGGTACCAGTAAATAATTTCAGTTGTTTTGGTACATATGGTACCATTCAGTTAGAGAGAGAGAGAGTACGGCTAATGCGCTTCCACTAGTATATCAACAATATGCTTTCAACCTCTAAAATATATTAAATCGGCTGCCAATGACAAATCTAAACCGTTCAAACCAATGTCCTTAACGAGAGCTTCGTTTTCATATAAAAATATTTAAGTTTCAAATTTATTTACCATCAAGTCAAGTGATCAAAAAATGAAGGATTTTGTGCGCATTTTAATGCACTATTTGTTTTTTTTTTTTTACCACTTGACTTGATAGTAAATAAATTCGAAAATTAATTTTTTATTTATATGAAAACGAAACTCTCGTTAAGAAGATTAGTTTAAATGGTTCGGATTTTTCATTTGAAATCGATTTGATAGATTTGAAAGCCGAAAGCATATTGTTAATATACTAGAGGAAGCATGTTAGCGTACTCTCTCTCTCTCTCTCTATATATATATATATATATATATATATACAAACTAATTGTCCTCTGCCTATAATTAAAGAGCCTATAAATCTAATCGTCATAAAAAAAAATTTAACTAATTGATTGATTATTCTCAATTACAGTGATTAATTACTTGGCAGTACCTTATCTGTCCGACGAACGCATACCGTTATTTACAACACTCATCTACATACTATTCTTACATGTTAAGAAGGGAGTATTTGTATCCAACATTTATTTGTTAAGGCTAGCACAAAATTGACGAATAACTGATAATCAAATAAATTAATAACTTATACAATCTAATCCAAAGATACGCAAATAAATAAGTATTACATCATAGCATCTAGAAAATATCATACAATATATAATTATAAATATTGGTTCTATTATTTTAAACCACACAAATCAGTAAAAAGAATTCGGACTAAAAACTCCACCATATATAATTTATTTATTTTTTATTCAACTCCATATATAATTGAGAACAAGAAAAGTTTAGTCAATTCTCAAAATTACATCAAGAAGAAAAACGGCTGGCCAATAGGCCCAATATATACCTTGCCCCGTATTCGGAGAGACGAACGGTTAACTTAAGTCAACTAATCCAACAAATTAGAATCTCGTCATCGAAATAGAAATATGAAACGTCACATGGACCCCACCACTCACCAGAGGAGATATCATTGAACATAATACTTGACCAGGACCTAGAAATTATGACTCACAAGGAAAAGAAAAATGGTCCTCAACTGTTAATTAACAGAGGATGACACTAAGGATTTCTTTCATTGTATTGGAGTATTTTAATCAACCCGTGCATATGTAAAGTTCTAATAATATTCTTACATTCTCTTGAGAGAGCTTATAATTTGGTAATTACCTCGAGTGTTATCTGAAAACCTTAGTTATAATTTGGTAATTAGAATCTCGTCATCAAAATAGTTCTTATTTGTTTAGAAATATTTACATTAAAGTATATGTCGCTAAGTTAGTCTTTTATATTTAATTTGATTTAAAAAAAATATAAAATGTACATAAGTAGATAAAATAATTTAGATCACATTTAATTAGGTATTTTATTTAACATGTAAGTTAGAATGGAACAGCAAGTAGAGTATGTTAACTCCAATATATATAGATATAAGTATGAATGTGCCGATGCTACTTAAAATAAAGAGGGAGCTTAATTAATTGACACGTACTCTGTCAAAGCCTTTTTTATTATATGTTGTACTGATAATTAATTATCTCTTGGATTTGTAAAATCGTGAAACCTAGAAATTTGTTGCTTGGGTACTTCATTTGTCTGATATTGGTATATGATTTTCAGCATTCTTTATTCCATTTTATCGAAAGCATCAGACGACAACACAACAGTCTCAATTTCAAAGCACTGATTGTATATATATGTTCCATTTTTTTTTATCGAAACCGGGCAGAGGCTGCCAGAGGTAAATACAACAACAAAGCAAAGGGGCTATAAACTTTTTTTTGCCATATTACTTCTTTTTTTGCATAGTAAAGATTGATTGTCATTCTTTGACTTCTCTATTATATTGTTCAATACGGTCACAGATAATACTACTAATTTCGTTGGCTCGAAGAGTTCCCATAAGTCTTAATTTATTCTTTTTAGAAAGCAAAGAAAAAAAGGTAGTGCCTAACTAAGTTTGAAACTAAAGTGAAAGTTGAAGGACAAATCAGTTATATTAGTTCTGCCATTCTATGGTACGGAGAATGGCAATACTAGCATGGATCGTACGAGAATGTAATACACTATTTAAAAACTTTTTAGAGTTCCCAGAGCTCTTTGGAAGGCTTGTTGCAGAATTCGTTGTCGGACTTGATTTATTGCTCTTTCTTGTTCAAAACAAAAGGGTTTCTTTCTTATTATTTTCTAATCGTTTCAAATCACTATAACCTTTTTTAACAATATTTTAGTTTTGTTGTTCTAGATCAGAGTATTCATTCATCCGATACTCATTCGCTTCCAGTTCCACTTTCCGGAAACGAACTCGAGCTGCTCAATGGCTTCTTTACGTAATTCTTCTGAATTACGAAGAGTGTTTAAAATCCTCTGTTTTTGATTATCTAATAAATCATTTAATGAAAGTAGATTATCTTACTATGAAATTCAAAACTTTCATGATCTCTTCCCAAACCAAACATGAATCTTTAGATTCATTTGGCTCTCCCGCTCAATTATTTATGAATATTCCAATATTCTTTTTTGAATCTAATGAGCCTATCCTCTCTTTTCTGTTTATATTCAAACATATAATATAACTTCTAAAAGACCATAATAGAAGAATATATATAACTTTTGTCTCGAGCATATCAAGTCCGGCTTGGTTTGCAAAGGTGAACACCGGCACATCCTGAAAAAATATTTTTTTATTTCAAACAACATTCAAAATTTGCTTGGATTTAAAACTGTAAACTCTTGCTCTAAAATGGTTAAAGCTTCTTTAGAATTCAAGATGTATTAAATGTTCACTTGCATTCAAAGAGCAGCAGATAATGGCGTCAGAATGGTCCCAAAGTTGTTTCTGCACAAAATCACTTCCCTGAGAGTCAATACTACCAAAGAGCTCTACCCCAGTATGAAGCCTGAAAAAAAATATTTCACTTGATCAAACTGCAATTACTATACAAACATGCCTTGTAGAATAGGTAAGCAGAACAAGGAGATAAATTGGATGTTGTTTGCAAATGCACAGAAAAGTTGCTTCTATCTCCACAGCACAAAAGACTTCTCTAAATAATATATTCGCCATGTCCGACAATATAACCACACAATAACATAGGTACAACAAAACAATTCCTCGAATAAAACAATCATAGAATGGCAAAACTTACTATACAATAACATACTGGACTTTTGCAATGAGAAAGACAAGTGTGCATCAAATTGTACCTGTAACTAATATAAATCCATTGAGCCTGAGTGTGAGCCTCAGGAGAGGCACCAGCAAACTGCCTAGGCTCAATCTGAGAACCAATTCGGGAATGTGATATTGCCATGGCTACCCGCTGTACTGAGGCCACCACACTTCTGACATATTGCCGAGCCATAGCTGCCACGCTGTCGCGAAAGTCGTTCTCATATGCGAATTGGGTTCAGGGTTCAGGGTTCAGGGTTCAGGGTTCAGGGTTCAGGGTTCAGGGTTCAGGGTTCAGGGTTCAGGGTTCAGGGTTCAGGGTTCAGGGTTCAGGGTTCAGGGTTCAGGGTTCAGGGTTCAGGGTTCAGGGTTCAGGGTTCAGGGTTCAGGGTTCAGGGTTCAGGGTTCAGGGTTCAGGGTTCAGGGTTCAGGGTTCAGGGTTCAGGGTTCAGGGTTCAGGGTTCAGGGTTCAGGGTTCAGGGTTCAGGGTTCAGGGTTCAGGGTTCAGGGTTCAGGGTTCAGGGTTTAGGGTTTAGGGTTTAGGGTTTAGGGTTTAGGGTTTAGGGTTTAGGGTTTAGGGTTTAGGGTTTAGGGTTTAGGGTTTAGGGTTTAGGGTTTAGGGTTTAGGGTTTAGGGTTTAGGGTTTAGGGTTTAGGGTTTAGGGTTTAGGGTTTAGGGTTTAGGGTTTAGGGTTTAGGGTTTAGGGTTTAGGGTTTAGGGTTTAGGGTTTAGGGTTTAGGGTTTAGGGTTTAGGGTTTAGGGTTTAGGGTTTAGGGTTTAGGGTTTAGGGTTTAGGGTTTAGGGTTTAGGGTTTAGGGTTTAGGGTTTAGGGTTTAGGGTTTAGGGTTTAGGGTTTAGGGTTTAGGGTTTAGGGTTTAGGGTTTAGGGTTTAGGGTTTAGGGTTTAGGGTTTAGGGTTTAGGGTTTAGGGTTTAGGGTTTAGGGTTTAGGGTTTAGGGTTTAGGGTTTAGGGTTTAGGGTTTAGGGTTTAGGGTTTAGGGTTTAGGGTTTAGGGTTTAGGGTTTAGGGTTTAGGGTTTAGGGTTTAGGGTTTAGGGTTTAGGGTTTAGGGTTTAGGGTTTAGGGTTTAGGGTTTAGGGTTTAGGGTTTAGGGTTTAGGGTTTAGGGTTTAGGGTTTAGGGTTTAGGGTTTAGGGTTTAGGGTTTAGGGTTTAGGGTTTAGGGTTTAGGGTTTAGGGTTTAGGGTTTAGGGTTTAGGGTTTAGGGTTTAGGGTTTAGGGTTTAGGGTTTAGGGTTTAGGGTTTAGGGTTTAGGGTTTAGGGTTTAGGGTTTAGGGTTTAGGGTTTAGGGTTTAGGGTTTAGGGTTTAGGGTTTAGGGTTTAGGGTTTAGGGTTTAGGGTTTAGGGTTTAGGGTTTAGGGTTTAGGGTTTAGGGTTTAGGGTTTAGGGTTTAGGGTTTAGGGTTTAGGGTTTAGGGTTTAGGGTTTAGGGTTTAGGGTTTAGGGTTTAGGGTTTAGGGTTTAGGGTTTAGGGTTTAGGGTTTAGGGTTTAGGGTTTAGGGTTTAGGGTTTAGGGTTTAGGGTTTAGGGTTTAGGGTTTAGGGTTTAGGGTTTAGGGTTTAGGGTTTAGGGTTTAGGGTTTAGGGTTTAGGGTTTAGGGTTTAGGGTTTAGGGTTTAGGGTTTAGGGTTTAGGGTTTAGGGTTTAGGGTTTAGGGTTTAGGGTTTAGGGTTTAGGGTTTAGGGTTTAGGGTTTAGGGTTTAGGGTTTAGGGTTTAGGGTTTAGGGTTTAGGGTTTAGGGTTTAGGGTTTAGGGTTTAGGGTTTAGGGTTTAGGGTTTAGGGTTTAGGGTTTAGGGTTTAGGGTTTAGGGTTTAGGGTTTAGGGTTTAGGGTTTAGGGTTTAGGGTTTAGGGTTTAGGGTTTAGGGTTTAGGGTTTAGGGTTTAGGGTTTAGGGTTTAGGGTTTAGGGTTTAGGGTTTAGGGTTTAGGGTTTAGGGTTTAGGGTTTAGGGTTTGGGGTTTGGGGTTTGGGGTTTGGGGTTTGGGGTTTGGGGTTTGGGGTTTGGGGTTTGGGGTTTGGGGTTTGGGGTTTGGGGTTTGGGGTTTGGGGTTTGGGGTTTGGGGTTTAGGGTTTAGGGTTTAGGGTTTAGGGTTTAGGGTTTAGGGTTTAGGGTTTAGGGTTTAGGGTTTAGGGTTTAGGGTTTAGGGTTTAGGGTTTAGGGTTTAGGGTTTAGGGTTTAGGGTTTAGGGTTTAGGGTTTAGGGTTTAGGGTTTAGGGTTTAGGGTTTAGGGTTTAGGGTTTAGGGTTTAGGGTTTAGGGTTTAGGGTTTAGGGTTTAGGGTTTAGGGTTTAGGGTTTAGGGTTTAGGGTTTAGGGTTTAGGGTTTAGGGTTTAGGGTTTAGGGTTTAGGGTTTAGGGTTTAGGGTTTAGGGTTTAGGGTTTAGGGTTTAGGGTTTAGGGTTTAGGGTTTAGGGTTTAGGGTTTAGGGTTTAGGGTTTAGGGTTTAGGGTTTAGGGTTTAGGGTTTAGGGTTTAGGGTTTAGGGTTTAGGGTTTAGGGTTTAGGGTTTAGGGTTTAGGGTTTAGGGTTTAGGGTTTAGGGTTTAGGGTTTAGGGTTTAGGGTTTAGGGTTTAGGGTTTAGGGTTTAGGGTTTAGGGTTTAGGGTTTAGGGTTTAGGGTTTAGGGTTTAGGGTTTAGGGTTTAGGGTTTAGGGTTTAGGGTTTAGGGTTTAGGGTTTAGGGTTTAGGGTTAGGGTTTAGGGTTTAGGGTTTAGGGTTTAGGGTTTAGGGTTTAGGGTTTAGGGTTTAGGGTTTAGGGTTTAGGGTTTAGGGTTTAGGGTTTAGGGTTTAGGGTTTAGGGTTTAGGGTTTAGGGTTTAGGGTTTAGGGTTTAGGGTTTAGGGTTTAGGGTTTAGGGTTTAGGGTTTAGGGTTTAGGGTTTAGGGTTTAGGGTTTAGGGTTTAGGGTTTAGGGTTTAGGGTTTAGGGTTTAGGGTTTAGGGTTTAGGGTTTAGGGTTTAGGGTTTAGGGTTTAGGGTTTAGGGTTTAGGGTTTAGGGTTTAGGGTTTAGGGTTTAGGGTTTAGGGTTTAGGGTTTAGGGTTTAGGGTTTAGGGTTTAGGGTTTAGGGTTTAGGGTTTAGGGTTTAGGGTTTAGGGTTTAGGGTTTAGGGTTTAGGGTTTAGGGTTTAGGGTTTAGGGTTTAGGGTTTAGGGTTTAGGGTTTAGGGTTTAGGGTTTAGGGTTTAGGGTTTAGGGTTTAGGGTTTAGGGTTTAGGGTTTAGGGTTTAGGGTTTAGGGTTTAGGGTTTAGGGTTTAGGGTTTAGGGTTTAGGGTTTAGGGTTTAGGGTTTAGGGTTTAGGGTTTAGGGTTTAGGGTTTAGGGTTTAGGGTTTAGGGTTTAGGGTTTAGGGTTTAGGGTTTAGGGTTTAGGGTTTAGGGTTTAGGGTTTAGGGTTTAGGGTTTAGGGTTTAGGGTTTAGGGTTTAGGGTTTAGGGTTTAGGGTTTAGGGTTTAGGGTTTAGGGTTTAGGGTTTAGGGTTTAGGGTTTAGGGTTTAGGGTTTAGGGTTTAGGGTTTAGGGTTTAGGGTTTAGGGTTTAGGGTTTAGGGTTTAGGGTTTAGGGTTTAGGGTTTAGGGTTTAGGGTTTAGGGTTTAGGGTTTAGGGTTTAGGGTTTAGGGTTTAGGGTTTAGGGTTTAGGGTTTAGGGTTTAGGGTTTAGGGTTTAGGGTTTAGGGTTTAGGGTTTAGGGTTTAGGGTTTAGGGTTTAGGGTTTAGGGTTTAGGGTTTAGGGTTTAGGGTTTAGGGTTTAGGGTTTAGGGTTTAGGGTTTAGGGTTTAGGGTTTAGGGTTTAGGGTTTAGGGTTTAGGGTTTAGGGTTTAGGGTTTAGGGTTTAGGGTTTAGGGTTTAGGGTTTAGGGTTTAGGGTTTAGGGTTTAGGGTTTAGGGTTTAGGGTTTAGGGTTTAGGGTTTAGGGTTTAGGGTTTAGGGTTTAGGGTTTAGGGTTTAGGGTTTAGGGTTTAGGGTTTAGGGTTTAGGGTTTAGGGTTTAGGGTTTAGGGTTTAGGGTTTAGGGTTTAGGGTTTAGGGTTTAGGGTTTAGGGTTTAGGGTTTAGGGTTTAGGGTTTAGGGTTTAGGGTTTAGGGTTTAGGGTTTAGGGTTTAGGGTTTAGGGTTTAGGGTTTAGGGTTTAGGGTTTAGGGTTTAGGGTTTAGGGTTTAGGGTTTAGGGTTTAGGGTTTAGGGTTTAGGGTTTAGGGTTTAGGGTTTAGGGTTTAGGGTTTAGGGTTTAGGGTTTAGGGTTTAGGGTTTAGGGTTTAGGGTTTAGGGTTTAGGGTTTAGGGTTTAGGGTTTAGGGTTTAGGGTTTAGGGTTTAGGGTTTAGGGTTTAGGGTTTAGGGTTTAGGGTTTAGGGTTTAGGGTTTAGGGTTTAGGGTTTAGGGTTTAGGGTTTAGGGTTTAGGGTTTAGGGTTTAGGGTTTAGGGTTTAGGGTTTAGGGTTTAGGGTTTAGGGTTTAGGGTTTAGGGTTTAGGGTTTAGGGTTTAGGGTTTAGGGTTTAGGGTTTAGGGTTTAGGGTTTAGGGTTTAGGGTTTAGGGTTTAGGGTTTAGGGTTTAGGGTTTAGGGTTTAGGGTTTAGGGTTTAGGGTTTAGGGTTTAGGGTTTAGGGTTTAGGGTTTAGGGTTTAGGGTTTAGGGTTTAGGGTTTAGGGTTTAGGGTTTAGGGTTTAGGGTTTAGGGTTTAGGGTTTAGGGTTTAGGGTTTAGGGTTTAGGGTTTAGGGTTTAGGGTTTAGGGTTTAGGGTTTAGGGTTTAGGGTTTAGGGTTTAGGGTTTAGGGTTTAGGGTTTAGGGTTTAGGGTTTAGGGTTTAGGGTTTAGGGTTTAGGGTTTAGGGTTTAGGGTTTAGGGTTTAGGGTTTAGGGTTTAGGGTTTAGGGTTTAGGGTTTAGGGTTTAGGGTTTAGGGTTTAGGGTTTAGGGTTTAGGGTTTAGGGTTTAGGGTTTAGGGTTTAGGGTTTAGGGTTTAGGGTTTAGGGTTTAGGGTTTAGGGTTTAGGGTTTAGGGTTTAGGGTTTAGGGTTTAGGGTTTAGGGTTTAGGGTTTAGGGTTTAGGGTTTAGGGTTTAGGGTTTAGGGTTTAGGGTTTAGGGTTTAGGGTTTAGGGTTTAGGGTTTAGGGTTTAGGGTTTAGGGTTTAGGGTTTAGGGTTTAGGGTTTAGGGTTTAGGGTTTAGGGTTTAGGGTTTAGGGTTTAGGGTTTAGGGTTTAGGGTTTAGGGTTTAGGGTTTAGGGTTTAGGGTTTAGGGTTTAGGGTTTAGGGTTTAGGGTTTAGGGTTTAGGGTTTAGGGTTTAGGGTTTAGGGTTTAGGGTTTAGGGTTTAGGGTTTAGGGTTTAGGGTTTAGGGTTTAGGGTTTAGGGTTTAGGGTTTAGGGTTTAGGGTTTAGGGTTTAGGGTTTAGGGTTTAGGGTTTAGGGTTTAGGGTTTAGGGTTTAGGGTTTAGGGTTTAGGGTTTAGGGTTTAGGGTTTAGGGTTTAGGGTTTAGGGTTTAGGGTTTAGGGTTTAGGGTTTAGGGTTTAGGGTTTAGGGTTTAGGGTTTAGGGTTTAGGGTTTAGGGTTTAGGGTTTAGGGTTTAGGGTTTAGGGTTTAGGGTTTAGGGTTTAGGGTTTAGGGTTTAGGGTTTAGGGTTTAGGGTTTAGGGTTTAGGGTTTAGGGTTTAGGGTTTAGGGTTTAGGGTTTAGGGTTTAGGGTTTAGGGTTTAGGGTTTAGGGTTTAGGGTTTAGGGTTTAGGGTTTAGGGTTTAGGGTTTAGGGTTTAGGGTTTAGGGTTTAGGGTTTAGGGTTTAGGGTTTAGGGTTTAGGGTTTAGGGTTTAGGGTTTAGGGTTTAGGGTTTAGGGTTTAGGGTTTAGGGTTTAGGGTTTAGGGTTTAGGGTTTAGGGTTTAGGGTTTAGGGTTTAGGGTTTAGGGTTTAGGGTTTAGGGTTTAGGGTTTAGGGTTTAGGGTTTAGGGTTTAGGGTTTAGGGTTTAGGGTTTAGGGTTTAGGGTTTAGGGTTTAGGGTTTAGGGTTTAGGGTTTAGGGTTTAGGGTTTAGGGTTTAGGGTTTAGGGTTTAGGGTTTAGGGTTTAGGGTTTAGGGTTTAGGGTTTAGGGTTTAGGGTTTAGGGTTTAGGGTTTAGGGTTTAGGGTTTAGGGTTTAGGGTTTAGGGTTTAGGGTTTAGGGTTTAGGGTTTAGGGTTTAGGGTTTAGGGTTTAGGGTTTAGGGTTTAGGGTTTAGGGTTTAGGGTTTAGGGTTTAGGGTTTAGGGTTTAGGGTTTAGGGTTTAGGGTTTAGGGTTTAGGGTTTAGGGTTTAGGGTTTAGGGTTTAGGGTTTAGGGTTTAGGGTTTAGGGTTTAGGGTTTAGGGTTTAGGGTTTAGGGTTTAGGGTTTAGGGTTTAGGGTTTAGGGTTTAGGGTTTAGGGTTTAGGGTTTAGGGTTTAGGGTTTAGGGTTTAGGGTTTAGGGTTTAGGGTTTAGGGTTTAGGGTTTAGGGTTTAGGGTTTAGGGTTTAGGGTTTAGGGTTTAGGGTTTAGGGTTTAGGGTTTAGGGTTTAGGGTTTAGGGTTTAGGGTTTAGGGTTTAGGGTTTAGGGTTTAGGGTTTAGGGTTTAGGGTTTAGGGTTTAGGGTTTAGGGTTTAGGGTTTAGGGTTTAGGGTTTAGGGTTTAGGGTTTAGGGTTTAGGGTTTAGGGTTTAGGGTTTAGGGTTTAGGGTTTAGGGTTTAGGGTTTAGGGTTTAGGGTTTAGGGTTTAGGGTTTAGGGTTTAGGGTTTAGGGTTTAGGGTTTAGGGTTTAGGGTTTAGGGTTTAGGGTTTAGGGTTTAGGGTTTAGGGTTTAGGGTTTAGGGTTTAGGGTTTAGGGTTTAGGGTTTAGGGTTTAGGGTTTAGGGTTTAGGGTTTAGGGTTTAGG
>CAXKVR010000806.1:0-20824 GCA_964058845.1 Carex sylvatica
AACCGGTTGAGCATTTAAAAAACCAAATTAGTTTTGCAACGCCATTCAGTGTGGCTATTTTAAAAAACACTAATCTGCGTATTGGAAAATGTCACCACTAAATTTTGAGTTCAAAGTGGCTAATTACTGAAAAATTTCATCCAAAGCTACAATCTACACCACTATAGGGCGAAATGTTTATTAACTAATAAATGAATAAGTATATAAAGAAGTTAGTGTGACACAATGTTAAAACAACTGTGGAATTGCATATTAATAATCCACAAAATATTAAGAAGTCTCCTTCGTGTAATAGACCAGTTTGTTATCATACCACAATACCATTTCTTATTAACATAATGACACCGAGCCCTTATTCCAGCCAACACTACTGAATCCACGATTTTTCTGGTAATTTTAATACCAACAATTAAATTGTTATTTCTTTTACTTGCAGCACCAAAAAGTAAATCACAACTTATGATAACAACGAGCATTTTAGCAAGATTTGTAATATTTTTACCTCTACATTTGTTTGTGCTTTGGAAGGATTTAAGGAGTTGGGACAAAATTATATCCCTAGGAACCGCACCGTGCACCTTTGGATGCATACAGCTCAAAAAAAAAAAAAAAATCATTGTGTTGATTCTAGCTTATTTTTTTCTTCTTTTTAACAGTTTTTTTTTTTACTGAGGGTTCTTTTCCTCTAAATATAAATATGTTTTGACTCTTTTTCATAAAAAGAAGAAGAATTTACTGAACTTATTGAACTAATCTCTCATTGATATATTGTTTCATCGATATTCAAATCACGTTATCATTTTCTTGTTCTTTAATGAGTCTTTTTAGTAACAATGATATCTTTTTTTAACTCAGCCTGGACACATATACACTTCAGTCATTCATTCACTTGTTATTTCTTGTTAAATTTCCTGAATTTTTCTTTATATATTATATAAAAAATGGCATTTACTGTCCTGAGTTTACTGATAATAGATGTCAGTCAGGACCTTCTTGTGTCTTCAAAGAAACAAAGGAGTACTAGTATATTGTGACATATCATCTCAAAAATCAAAATAAACATGAACTAATTATACAGGAAATTGCAAAGTTATGTCAGCTAACCTCAATTCCCCACAGAGCTGCTTGAGATGCTTGATCAGGGTTTTCTAACAGATTGAATCCACTTGGTACATGAAGTTCAACAATATCACCAGTTGAATTATGGGATTTACTTTTAGGAGGTGAAAGAAGCTCTAGTGCAATAATTTGATACCTAGTATCAGAAGAGAAACAAATTATAAGAATAACTTCCAATTTCATCGAACAAATCACAGTTCAAAATAAGTTGAAAATTTACTAAAAAATCAAGAATTATAGGTGCTAACTTACCCGATAATTCCACCAATGCAATTGTAGAATTTCTCCATTTCACCAAGTAATTTGAGCAGCTTATTTAGCATCTCCATTTCAGCCATATCTACAACCTCAGTTTGATCCTCGCTGCCATTATGTAAGCTCCATTTTTCTATCATATTCCCTAAAGCATAGAATGCTTTTCTTAAATCATCTTTAGCTTCAACTCTCCTCCCCCAATCAAACTCAAAACCCAAAACATGCTCTTGACCAGCTACAACCAAACATTTAAGCAAGAAAACCTCAAAAGGTTCCAGTTTTGACATCATACGGCCATTACCATCACCGAAGAATTCTCTAACCTTAGAATCAGAATCCAGAACCCTGATCTTCTCTTTCAAGCTTTTTGCCCCGCGAAGTTGGGATATAATGTCCTTCAACCTAGTAATTTCTTCGTCGAAACCGAAGTCTGGCGCCGGCGCTTGTTCGACTGGTGCAGTGGAGACCCGATGTGTTTGTGATGGAAACAAGGGAGAATGGGAAACAAAGAAGAGAGAAGAATTGAGATTTTTAAAAGGGGATGTGTATGGAAGAGAAGAGATGGAGGAAAAGGGTAGAGAATGAGAGGCGGGAGAACGGGACGAGAAGAAAGACCCTCGGAGATTTGCAGTAGGAGGAGCTGTCGCCATTTTTAGGCGCTTGACAATTTTAGAGAGGGATTGAGTAGCAAGGGACTTGGAGAAGATACAAAAGGAAAACGGTTTATTATTGGGTCAAAGGGAGGAGAGAGAGAGTACTCTATAGGATTCCTTGGATAAGCACTCTCATAGCGACTGTTTGATCTGAATCCAACGGTGAAAATGGGTTGAGATTTTGTTTCGAGTCCGCGTCAGCATGCAGGAGCCAGGGACTCGTGGTGTCTCGTTTGTGCGCATCCGGGCATATGCCGCGCGGGGATTCTCTTTGAGGTCTTGTACCCCGGGTCGAATTCGCTTCCCTGAGATATCTCATATTTTGCGTGACATTTTTGGAAAATCTTAACCGTTGCAATACGCTCAAATAATACTGGCCCCCACGACACCCCGAATAGACATCCGACACGTCGGTCACGCAAAATATGAGATATCTCAGAGGATACGCACTTCCCCGGGTCCCCGCCGACTGTTATCAGGAATTCGCAACTCAAATTTTGAGTTCAGATTTGAACCGTTTCATCAATTAATCCCATCTATATTTTGACACGAATATTAAAGAAACATTATACTTCGGACCAAATTAGTCTGATTCTGATCAAATGGTCCGGATTCAAACTCAAAATTTGAGTTACCTCAAGGGATCTGGACTCCAGGCATTGGATGTTGCAATATTGATAGGGACAGATTCAGAATTTAGTCAAAAATAAAAATAAAATATTGATACCAGTATAATTTTGTTCCTCCGAACCAAGATCTAAATAACGATTATCACGTTATCGTGAAAATGCTAAAAAAAGAGCTATCGCAAATAGCATAATTATAACAAAAGTTATCATACATAGAGTTTTTTTTTTTAAATATATTCTATATTTCTAATAATTATCAACATTATTTACAGACTCATAAAGCAATAAGTAACACCAAATTGATTAAGAAATTATAATATTCATATTGAATAAGTACAAAATCTAAATTACTATTAAAAATATTTCTAATAATATCATAAATTATCTATCTTCTTTCTATTCAAAAATAATCTAAGCATCATAGCATAAACTATCTCTTCTTTTTTCTATTCAAAATAAGCAAGTATCATGAAATAAACTATCTATATTTTTCTATTTAAAAACAAAGACAATTTGGGTCTTTAAAAAATTTGGTTCTTCGAAGAAACTTCCAATTTGGACATTTAAATAAAAACTTTATGTAGCATAGTGTATGCTATTTGTGCTACACGCTATATATGTGCTATTGTGAATTACTATTACCACGATAACAATCGTAACTGAATTAGCATATTTTTATCTCACAGTTTAGCGTTTAAAGTTTGAAAACGCTATAACGGCGATATTGTACTGCTATAGCGCACTATTTAGAACACTGCTCTTGGCGAATCAGAGCGAGTAGAATACCTCTTTTTTCCCTTGGCGAATCAGAGATTCTTCTAAGCGGAGTAGTGAACTTTTTTTTTCTTTTTTTTCCGCGAATAAGTCTGAACTGACTTTTTTTTGCATGTTGTTTTTTTACTGAATCATGAATTAAATCGAGAGGTAAACCTTATTCTCATTCATTGGGTCTAAAAAAAATTCAAATACATAAGTAGACACTTTCACTTTGGATTCGCCATTGAATACTGAGGTGCAATAAACAGATTCAGACCGTCTTCTAACATTGCACGTATCTCAATACGGACCCCTATAGTTTTTATAGACACCCGGTTGAATTTGATTTAGCTGAAATTAATCCGGACCGTTCATTTATTTGTTGCACACCTTCAATACCTGAATTTGCATCCTCTGAGATATCTCAAACTTTGAGTGTTTTTATGAAAAATCTCAAACGTTCAAATACGTTATGCACGAGTCTCAAAGCATAAATAATACTACCCCCGTGCTGTCCCTGAATAGGCACCGTACATGTCGGTCATGCAAAAGTTGACATATCTCATAGCATGCACATTCCCAATATCTGAGGGGACACACTCCCTATTCTTTGTTGTATAATTATATGGGAAATTTTTTTATTTGCCACCTCAAAATTTGAAAAATATCAAATTGTCATTTCAAAACTTAAACTTTTTTATTTGTCATCTCAAAATCATTAAATTTATCAAATTGTCACATTTTTACATCTAATATACTTATTTGATTAAAATAATTCTGAAAAGTGTTATATACAAAACGTATTTTCATATTTTCCATTTTACCCTTCAATTCAACAAAGAAAATTATGAAATTGATTCTCCAGTCCAACAGATCCCCTTCGCCTCTCTCTCTCGTTCCTCCGCCTCTCTTTCACCCTAAATATAATCTAGGGTGAATCAACCCCTTCATCCCCTTCGCCTCTCTCCAATACCCCTCCCTACCAAAACCCTAAATCTGATTCCGCCCCTCTCCAGTACCCCTTCCCTTTCTGACAGAGACGAAATCGCATGAAGCGGAGCATTCAAAGCAGAGGCGAATTTTTTCATATACTTAGCCGTATGAATTTTTTCTCCCAAAATTTAGTACTTTTCTTGAACTACACCATTTTTGTTTCAATTAGCCCTATGAACTAAAATATTATTGCTTCAATGGGCCCTTATTATTTAATATTTGTTGTTTGTGAAAATCATCAGAATTTGTAACTATGGCAAATTAGCAATTTCACCATTCTAGCAAGAAACCACACACATACTAATTAGGTTCATTTTGTGAAGCAGTGTACTGACTAGGTAGTTTACTTTTGCTCTATGGACATGTTTAACTGATACAGTGTAATACCAGGCTATGTGTAGGTACTTGTTTTGGGTACCAACTTATGGATCTTTGTTTCTTGATTCTTGTTTCTTTGATTGTTTTGAACTGTGGAATGAGTTTTACCAAAATCAGTCTGATAAGGCTGCTTGCAACAATATGAAAATAAAATGAAGTTTATTTTATTTCTTTTTCGTATTCACATCTTGTAGTAGAGTTCTATCACTAATAATCTTATGTTAGTTTAGAGTTAAATAATGTTATTTAAGTTTTCTTGAGGAAAATTTAGTCAATAGTCAGTAACAAGCTACCCTTCTGGTGGAACATGTGTACTAGTGTACTGTTTTTTTTTAAAAGAAAATTGATATACTGGTATAATGCTTTTTTAGACAAAAGTGTAGTGGTGTAATATTAACTGACACTTACCATGCTCTATATAATGCAAGCAACCAAACCGAAAAAATATATATCACTGGTAACCACTCAGCACAGTGCTACTTAGTACATTAAACCTCATAAATATTTAGATTGCTAACTAGAAGATGCTAAAGTGTAACTGTCACACCCCAAACCCGGAATACTGGATTTAAGGTGTGATCAACCTCGCCTCGTGCTTAGTTAATCATTAAGAACGCAAGGCTAATCATAAATAATAAATCAAACAACAGCGGAAGCATAACAATATAAATATCAAGCATCAGTCACATAACAGATAAATAAACATACACATACATATCATATAATTCGATCCATCTCGGATCCAAATAACACCAACTATAGAATGAGATACATGATCTATCAAGCCCGTATATATATAACACATGAAATACGGGACTTGTAAACCTAATCAAAAGTCTAACCCTAACTAAGTCAAGTGGTGTAGCCCTCGGGAACAGCTCCTGACATCTCCTGCTGCGGACTGCTAGAACCTGTACCTAAAACCCACGAAACAACTTGTGGGTGAGCGACGAATCGCCCAGTATATGACCCAGAATTATCCTTAAGGGATCATCTACGATCAAAGCACTTTTATTTATAAATGGTGTTCAAATGTATATAATTTAATTATGCACAAGTGTGAACCTATATCAATATCTAATACAATTAACAATACTTTTAAATTATGCCATGATGCGATTTATCTAGTATGCCAACATGCAAAATAAACCCAAAGTAAAAAAATCAAAGTGTAATATCGGATAGAAATCAAGTCGGAATCCAGTACACCTCGCACTGTGTGCCCAAATATAATAATAATATAGAATCAAATAAAAGTCACCCCGTGCCCTGCCAATAGGATCCAAAGATCCAAATAATATAATCCAAGGACTGTGATCAGGGGACAATGATACACGTTGCCTAATGACATCGAGCATTGCCCACAAGTACTATCACACTAGCTGATGGTTATATCAAAATCTGATGTGTCATCTCACCTAACGATTCATCACCCAAACATATAAAATAAGAGAAATCATACAGTGCATGTCGTAAAATTGTTAATCTCTTCCCTCATGAGCAAGAGAGAACTCTACCGTCCGGCCAGATCAATAGGACCAGGGGGCTCGTCGACCTTATGCACTTGCACTTCATTCCTCAAGGTCCACATTGGGCCTTGGGAACTTCCGTTTCTAGGCAAAGTAGCTCCTAATGTAGGAAAGGAATAAATTCCCAAATCGTACTGTGGCACAGAACTCGAGATCGGAACTGCTCACGCCAAATAGTAAAATGATCGAAAATGATACATAATCAAAGTTTATTTATATAATATAAATCCTAAGGCCATCTGAGAATCAAGTGACACTCAGCTCAGTGGCTGTCGGGCCGTCCCATTCCAAGTGACACCGAGACGGAACGAAGTCACTCGGCCCTGCTCAGCTCTCACCAATGCATGCGTATGCACGTAAATAATAATAATATATTGTTTTCTACGAAAAGAAGACAAACTAATAACCTAATATTCTAATAATATATATAATATTATTTAATTACTCTACTATTAAAATACAGTAAATTTGGATTTCTCAGGGTTTATGCAATTCTACCTACCATGCAGAAAGGATAAACATGCTCTACAGTTTTAATGTAACTACTTAAAAATAAAGTACGGATGTCAGGTCAGATGAATCGACTGGTAAGAGTACGCCCACGAAAATAATAATTCAGATATCCCACACCTGTGGGGGCTGGAGTCTCTGTGGCTAATCGTCAGCAAAATCCACGTGCTCCGAGTATGCTCCGAGCTGCGGGTCGGCTGGATCAGTCCAAGGATTGGACTCGTGCGAAATCTGCTGATCTGAAATTACGTAATTACGACTAATTAATATATACTCTAAATTATCCTAACCCTCACCCCATTTAATATGTTTAATTCATATTTTCGATTAATTTGGTTTTATAAAAAATTTCGATTCAGTCGGTCGGACTGAACCGGTTAGTCAGATATTGATCATTTACTTTCATGCCATTGAGCTTAGTATTAATCTTAATTTATAATTTCGTCATATATTGAATATTCACTTTGATTTAAATTAATCTAATTTTAATCTAAAATGATTTCTGGTTTTAATACTTTAATTTGAAGATATATTGCTTGCAAAAATTCAAATGTCGAATTATTCGCAAAAATAATTATTCTTGAGTTAAGGTAAATTAAACGTGTTTTACTTAATCATTCTATTTACTTATCGACTTTGGTTTATTTAATCTTAGCTATAATTATTAAAATTGACCGAGTGCGATTCCGGAAGTCAATTTTGTTACTATTAAAATTCACCTAATGCTACTATTTTAATTAAAGGTGTAAACTTTGTAATTATTACTATCTAATATTCAGTTTAATATTTTTTAGTTAGTTTATAGTTTAGATACGAAATTTGTTTATAATATTTTAAAAACAAAATATTTATCTATTTTATGCGTTTCTAATTATTTCTAACTAAGTCGGACAATTCGTTATTTTATAACTAATCTAATTTTACGTTTAATTTGTCGTTTCGATTCTAAATCAAAAGAAATATTTTTCGTTGCAAATTAATTGTATTTTATTAATTAGCAACGAAGTTTTTTATAAAAAATTTAATTAAAACTTGTTTATTAGACTCTTATTTTGTTTCTACTTCATATATATAAATAAGATAGTATAGCTTATAATAATTTATGATACATCACTTGTTTACTTTAATGGATAATTGCTTAAATATATATTAGCTTCCTATTATACATTTTGCATTATATTATATGATAAGAACTATCTTAAATAACTTGTTATCAAACATTTGATATTTCTATAATATTCATTACAAAATCAAGATATGTATCATATGTTTTTCGATACGTAGTATGGATATATATATAACTCAGCTGTGTATAATTTATTATAACCTCATGTATATCCTGCTTAGTCATAAGAATAAAATACATATCACATATCAAAATGCTATATTATTTGATCTCCATAAAATATAAGTTACAACTCTTATGTTGTATAATAGTTTGTTAATTAAATACAATTCCTTACATAAATAGTTATAATAATCTTATTTATTTGTCATGATAGTTATACTTTAATGTTACATTTTATATTCACATCTTAACAAGTAAAAATTACTTATTATAGTTAATGTCATTCTTTGCTAATTATTTTATGAACCTTTAATTTAGCATTTAAGTGGCCCATTTACCAACATTTTAATTCAAGGCCTCTTTACAATTATTTCAATTCACATATGGCCTCTTTACAATTATTTCAATTCACATATGGCCGGCCCTATACTCAAAATCTCATCATTTTACATTTAGGCTCTTGCACTTAATTCATTTACACAATTTAGGGGTAATTAGTATATCAAGCCCTAAACTTTTAAAATCTCGCAAAATGGTCCCTGTCAGTTCAAAGGCTGGTATACACACAAAATCAGCACCATACCAGTAGTATACT
This sequence comes from Carex sylvatica, assembly GCA_964058845.1. NCBI lineage: Eukaryota > Viridiplantae > Streptophyta > Magnoliopsida > Poales > Cyperaceae > Carex > Carex sylvatica. The sequence goes on from CAXKVR010000806.1 coordinate 8,706, forward strand.
GGGCTGGTACCACTGGCACCAGCACTTCGCAAGTCAGCACAACAACACAACACAGCCAAGCAACAAGCCAGACCAGCAAAACAGAAAAGACAAGGCAACAGGTCAGAGGCAAAGCACACAGCCAGCAAAACACACAAGCACACATGCACATATGCACATATACCAGACAGATCAGCACACCAGAAACAAAGAAAGGCAGCAGGTCAGAGGCAATCACACAGCCAGCAAAACACAACAAGGCAAGGCACAAACAAGACAGAACCAACCCAAGCAAAGGCAATTTATCTAATCGAAACCCCACAAGGCAACCTCAACCAATTTAAACGGGATAACTCGAATTTTTTTACCGATTAGAGCTAGCACGGAATGGAGAGAGCAAGAGGAAATCAACACCAGAACAGCAACAACAAGCACCAGAATAGCACCAGCCAAGCTCCAGAATAGCAAGCACGCCTCAACCCTAATTTCTAGAGTTTCTGAATTCTCAACGCAAAACAGAAATCAAAGGCAACGAGAGAGAGAGGAGATTTTCTCAACACATGAGAGAGAGAGGAACCAAGGAAGGTGAAAGGAGTTGCTTCTACCCAGAGGAGAGCCGTGTCAGAGAGCAGGTAACCGACTCTCTACCAAAGTCATCGTAAGGACACAGTGTTCTGACAAGGTAGGTGATATCGGCAAAATTCGTAACCAAAGGAAGCAAGAGAGGCGGGATCTCCTGCCGTTTCCTCTCCAGGAGGGAGAAATGGAGAGCGAGAGAGAGAGAGTGAGGTGCGCAAATCAGAGACAGAGGGAGGGTTTCTCCCTGTTGCGCAACGGGAGAGAAGAAGAAGGGAGAAAAGAAATGGGGCAAGGTCTGCTTTAAGGTTTGTGCTGAACGTATTTAAACGGTTTGAGTTTTCCAAAAGTCACGCAGAATGGGATATCTCAGAGGGTGTGAATTTCTAAAGGGCGGACCCGAACCCTTTTATTAAAAGGAGTTAACTTTTTAAAAGAAAAATTCAATTTGAATAAAAAGGAGTGGTTGAGATGGTGCTGAAATTCGTGCTGGATCATGATCGAATGGTTAAAACAATTCTGAAATTCAATTTGGTTTTCAATTCAATTAAAATTCATTACGGTTGCAAAGTTTCGATTCAAATCTTCGTAAAATTTATTATAATTTCGTACGAGACCTTCAAGTGTTTATAATTTAATTTTTTTTTTATCCAAATACTTCAACATCAATTAGTATATATAAATATATATACATATATTTTATCAAATCAAATCAATCTTCCTAATTCCTAAAATAAAATATGTAGCTTATATATAAAATTATTCGTAAGCAAATTTGTATATTTATGCTACTAATTTCAAATCTATTTATTTATTTCTTTACACGAATTAATTTACGTTATTTCCATGTTCTCATTTTAATTACATAGTTTCATAAGTTATTTATATCTCGAAAATTTTAGTTTATAGTTTTAAGTTGTTTTACCTTTAACTCTTATTATTCGAATATATATATATAATTCGTAGTTCGTTTATATTTTGAAAAATCAAAACATCTGATCGATCATTAATTTAGTTAAAAAAAAATTTATTTAGGATAAAGATCATTTTAGCAAATTAATCACGTTTTAAAATTTCGGGATATAACAGTAACTTTGGTCTAAAGCCTCATAAATGTGTTTCTATAAGGCAGTTCGAATTAATCAAAAAAAAAAATTACATGCCATCAGTTCGAATTAAGGCAAAAGACTATTATGGATACGAGTTATTCAGTAATATATTGATCGTTACTGTTCCATAAAATACTAAAATAAAATTTGTGCACCAGCTTTTGCAGCCTGAAGCATCTCCGCTGTAAGGGTCTTCACATCCCTGTTCACAATATAACATTACACATCATCACACTTTTATATTATATATATCTTATCTTATCTTATTTTGCCAGTTTCATCAAAATAATAATACCAAAAAAAAAAAAAATCAAAGGTGACTATCTACATCTAACATATCCCAGAGATAATTTTATTTGTGGTTAGTCCTCATATCCCAGAGATAGTATCTCCAGAAAGAGTGATGACAGTATCAATCCTGTATTCTGGGTCCTTGGCCACTCAATAGTGATACCAACTAAATTACATAAAATACAACATAGGGTTTCACTGCAATTAATCTAATAAGAAGTGAGATTTTTTTTTCATTTTGGAACATCCTAAACATCTCTGGTATTTGTGACTCAGACACTACTTCCACTTCTTTACCATCATTTTTGTTAAACATTCATATCTTTGCTGTTTGACAACTCCCCCAACATAGATCGTCAAATAAGTCACTCCTCAAATCACACAAAGAGAATCTATCTGAATCCACCACCCATTTTAATGTCTTTCCCTTGACATTATCCTTTCAACCGTCAATTTGCTTCTTGAGGAATCCTTTGATATTAACCTTTATCATAAACGCAGTTTCTGGGTCGCACCTATACATAATTGTAGAAATAATGTTAGATTACGCACTAATGCAACATCCATTCAAATTGAAATAGAAATCTTACCCACTGAAAATCCATGACTTGTTCATCTTATTCACACCTCCAATGCCCTCCCTAAAGCATGCACATGATAGCGTAGGCTAGCAGAAAACATCCAATCCTGCCTCCAACAGAAATGGTGTCCCAACAGATTGAAATTTTTTCCAAATGAACTAAAAATATCACAAATTCCCACCCGTTGGGATGTTTGCAATAGTTGAGAAATGCCTTGTTGTGTCTAAATTCTATAGAAAATGATGAAGAATCAATTACTTGTAAGAAAATAAAAAACATACACTTCGATTTTGGAAATGGAAATGAATGTCGTAAAGCATATTATCTGAATTGATAATAAAATAGTTAACCAATCAACTTACAAATAAAACCAAATTCCATCTAACAAATTTCATGAATAATATGCACAACTTGTCAACTTACAAATAAAATCAAATTCCATCTAACAAATTTCATGAATAATATGCACAACTTGTCAACTTACAAATAAAACCAAATTCCATCTAACAAATTTCATGAATATTATGCACGATATCTCTTTTTATATTAATCCCAGAAAATAGTATTTGATCTCGTATCTTATGTTCAATACATGGTTTGAAAAATGTAGATAATTAACAAACTATCGGCAAGTTTGGCAAACATAGAAATTAAAGTCAAAGTTCTAAAATCAATTGCTGAAGAAAACAATGTCAAGTGGGAAGCAAAAGGATTTGAGGAATAGACAAAAGCTCCACAACTGTGCGACTGGTAAATTCCATTAGACTGCTGATTTAGGATTCCTTATAAATTATAATTGCAATAAGGATAAAGAATAATAATAAAAAGGATAAGAATTACACTTTTTTCATCTTCTGTTGTTGATTTGGAGCAATTAAACCAGACTGGTGATGACCTGGTGGAAGGCAGGAGGTTCAGCGGAGGAAATGCTGGTGGAGCAAGAGAGACGGAGGAAGAAAGGCGAAGGCGTTGATTCGCCCTAGACTATATTTAGGGTTTAGGGTGAAATAGAGGCGGAGGAACGAGAGAGAGAGAGGCGAAGGGGATCTCTTGGACTGGAGAATTAATTTCATAATTTTCTTTGTTGAATTGAAGGGTAAAATGAAAAATATGAAAATACATTTTTTATACAACACTTTTCAGAATTATTTTAATCAAATAAATATATTAGATGTATAAATGTGGTAATTTGGCAGTCCCTCACTCTTGTATCAAATCAATTTTAAAAATAGAAACTCTTGTATGTGGAAGAAAAAAAAATTAACAATTCAGATTCAGTTTAGCTTATATTTTAAGATATTAAAATGAGTAAAAATAAAAAAATGTAGTTAAAAAATATTAAAGCATAATAAATACCTCGTTAAAATATTTCCGCCGTAAGGTTCAAAAACCGTAGCAGGTAGCAGTCAAGCTTTAAGCTTAGTGGGGCCAGTTGCCACACGAGAATTAACGGCTAAGTATAAAATATTTGAACTTTGCTAAGAAGCTCATGATATACCAACAGAATTAAGAATATAGGATTAATGGATTATCGATAAGCTGTACTAAAAAAAATGTGCAGAGTGTGTAATGTCTCTTGAATATCAATATAATATAAAAAAAAAAAAGTAGACTAAGACCATGGTAATATACATATTAGGAATCGATCTATACTATGAATTTATATTTCTATTTTTAAAGTTTATACTGCTAACTCAAACAATTAAATATGATCTTTATATGAAAATATATTTGAGATCAAATTTTAGATTTAAAAAAAAATGACTACTTTTTTTAAATGGGTTTAAAGAATAGTCCTAAATTTTTAGATCAAATAATTTTTTACCTGTCTAAAATGATATTAAAAAAAAAAATGTAAAATTTGTTTTTCAAATATATTTTTATATCAACATAATATCTAATGCTCTGATTGATTGATTAACTATATAGAAGTATAGGTTCATAACACGAATCCGATCGGTAATATGCATATTGCCACAGCCTCACTCGAAAAGGCATAAATAATTCCTTACATTTGTCGACTAATCAAAATAATCTACAATAAAAATTGTAATAAATACATCCTTACATTTTCAAAATAATGTCCACTGCCTCTTTTATATTATCAATAAAGTTTTCCATGTAAATGCTTTTAGTCAGATCATCAAATGAATCATCTTCTTCATTCACGCGTGTGAAGATTCAATTTTTCTATAGTACAGAAAAATCCCACTATTTTGTTCAGAAAAGGAATAAAAAAGGTGAAATTAAGGGTCGTGTTTTCTTGTCTCCTGATTCAATTTTAACTTTCTGAATAATATTTCATTCCATTTTTTAAAAAGGAATCAAGGCGTCTTATATAGTGTGATGAGACAGTATATTTGATGATGTTGTGTTTGAAAGTATATAAGATGGAAACCCTCAATTCTATTAACTTTGATTTGGCACCTCCTAGTAGTCAGGAGAGGAGCTAGAAATTAAAATAGTATGGAATAAAAAATTCGGAATAGAACATAATTATATAATTATTTTAGACATGAGAAAAAATTGTAATTTTTTTTTTCCTGAATAAAATGACAATAAAGTATATTTTGAAAACTCCTTGGACCAAGGGCAGGCACATGTGGCTCCACCATTGTTACTGGTAATGATAATTAATTATTAATTCAACTCAAATTATTATGATGATTTTAAGTCACAACTAATAATACAAGTATTAAGTAAATAATTTTTATATTTATATGTATGATATTACAACACCAACACAATATTCATTAATATTTTGATTCATTTGGTTTGTTCTGTTTATTTGATTTTTATTATTAAGATATATCTTAAATTGAAAACAGAATTATCATAATTTTTAAACCGAACCAAACCAAACCAATGAAACCGAACAGCCAAACCGTTTATTCAAAACAAATTAGTTTAATTAAACCAAACAAACTAAACCATTTGAACATCCAGGTCAAGGGAAACTTGTGTGATTCTAGCTTGTCGCATCAGATACCACAAATAAAAGCGAAAAAAAAAAAAGGCGAAGAAACCTTTTTCCATTTCCTTACAAAAACGACCACTGGTATTTGAAAAGAGTCTCCATCCTCTGCAGTAATGTACTGTTTGATTTTAGCTCTTGACTGTCCGACCAGAATCGGGACCAATCCGGCGGCTTGTAATGCACGGATCCTTTAATATTTGTGCAGATTCTAATTGTACGGTCCTGATCAACTCAAACGGTGCGTTAATGCAGAGGATATTAATTCATCAAATAGTACCAGCCTTTTTTAATAAAGAAAAATAAAGTCGTTCTGGGCTCGGATCTCCAGGTTGGACTTGAATTAGGCTGAAATACAATGTGGGCTGAACCCATGAAAATCAGGCTCTTATACAGCCCTGAAACCACAACCCATAAGCCTCAAGGCATAGTTGTTGTTTACGTTGAGATAATAAAATACCAGAAGTTCAAGTCTCGGCTCTGCTTGGTCTTGACACTTTTTTTTACTCTTGCCCCTGGAAAGTTTAGGCCCACAAGAATATCACGAAGAACCCCATAGATTTCATGTGATATGACATTCCTCTACGTCTTCCATTATGAAAGCAAACCGTGCTAATAACTGTCCATTGCAGTAATACAATACCTAGAAATGTGCCCATGAAATCCAACTCAATGAAATATTTTACTAAAAAAATTACTGTGATCTAATTTTTCTGGGAACGAAGAACAGAGAACATCCAAAAATGGCTGAAAGAACAAAAATTGTAGATCACTGTTACACTTATTCACGCAGTTTCTCCCTCGACAAACAAGAAAATTCAAGAAAGCAGCAACCAATCGGGGCTAGATGCATCTCTATCTGTCAGAGCAATATAAACTTTTCATGACAGCCAAAATAAACTCTAAAGTGGCGAGGAAAAGCTGAACTGTATCCCATTTTTCCCATGGTCATGCTCAAACTGCTTCAGAATATGGCAATAATTTATCTGCACAAAACAAAGCAATTTCAATTAACTATGCCACCAAAAATGAAGTATTTTGCATAAGAAAAAGGAAATTTTTAATTAAAGAGGCGAACCTCAACACGGAAAAATTTGGTTGGCAAGATAATACCAACCCCAGCCGAGCTCCTAAAAGTATTCATAAACCTCTGAATGGAGAAATTTTTAATTTCACCTTCACTCAATTTCGCAATATTACCAGCACAAACAAAGGCATGGCCATGAATGCCAGCATCCTTGAAAATCCTTAGGGGTAGATCAAAGGATACATCAGCAAAGGCCGTGACCGCCAGATCACCCCCAACATAATCCTGACCATCACACTGGTTTGACAAGCCCTCGTCCTTATTCGGGTTTATAACCCGTCTCATGTCAGTGGGACCCAGACCTCTTGTCCGGAACCCCAACAAAGAGGAGGGGCCACCTAGGCCACAGACCAGGGAGGAGTGGCCACCCAGGAAGAATCTATCGGGCACAGATGTGGATAGTTTGGTAAAATCCCTCCCCAGAGGCAAGATGGCACCAGCTGATAGCCCTACATTAAGAGCTGCATTCCAAAATCCAAAAGGCATAGCAGCACGAAGATCAAACTCCTGAGGATCATATCAGAAAGTATGAATGCTGTCAAAAAATTAAAAACGAATAGGATTTTTCTAGCACAATGACACTTAAGCATTTTCGAAAAAAACAAATGCACCACGAAACAAAGCAAACAGTCTCAAGACACTTTTAATCCAAAAGGCATTCTCTTTAATGCAGCAAACCATCCGCAATGTAATGTATTTTATAACCTCATATGCCTTCATAATCTGATAGATATTCAATTTTCTAATCAACAAAACCAGTTTTGAGTTGTAAGAAGATTTAGTTTATCTGTACAGCCTTGATACTGTTATTTTTTCTTTTGTAATAACATATCCTTCTCTGTTTTAGTTGCCATCTGATTATTTCCTTCTTTTTTCTTAACTCCAACCAAGTAAGAATTTTCTCAAATACATCGACAAGACAAAAACTGATCAGAGAAATATGAAGTACCTGTCTAAAAAATTTGAGGCTCCTAATGTCCCAAAGGCCACTAACTTGTGAACTTGAAGAAAAAGCATATCCACTCCTGGGCCTTAGGTGCGAGTTTCTCCTATCAATTTTGTAACAATATTTTAATGCTGAGAGAACATTATGTCCTAGCTGCCGCCGAATAGATGGAGATGACATTCGGGTTGGGTCAGTCAGAGTGCGCCAGGTCAGGTTATAAGACAGATCATGATTGTTCAACGACAGAAGCCCAAAACTAAGGCCCATGAGACGCTCTTTATAAGACGAGAATTTGAGCCAGTCTTGGGAAAGCAAGAAAACACGAGCTGAGAGGGGAGTCGGTACTGATCTGAATCTTGGGACCCACACACCAGTGCTTATTTCTAGGGATTGGTCCCACCCGAATGCACCTGAGGTGTCCCAGATGTCAGCAAAGCCAAAGAGGTTTTTTAGCTTTAGAGATCCTTCCAAGGACCAAGATCGCGCCTGAAAGAAATCAAAAGGGGCATTAGTTCACAAACCATGATCTAGTAACGATAACGGAAATAATGATATGCACGACCAACAGTTCCAGATTTATTGCATGCCCAAAATTCAGCCAGTTACAGTTTATAACAGGTGCTAGTACAACTATTGTTACTGTATTGCCCTCAGTTCTGCAATTGCAGAGCAAGGAAGCAAACCCTTCCAAAACAGAAGGGAAGCAATGTGTGTGTTTGTGTGTGATTAAACAAATACCCATACTACTACTGCAACATATCAGTTCAAATGGATGCCGGACCTCACTAAGGTAATGCAATATCTCACATTTTAAATCAGGTTATTAAAAATAATAGGAAAAGACAAGTTCAATCATCATTTCTCCCTTAATACAAAACCAACATTACTAGCCAAGAATGTAAAGCCTCACCTCAGGTTTAGAGAAAACACCAACATTCCCAGTTAGTGGATTTGATGCCTCCACCACCTCAATTACCACATTGGTGGTCCCCGGAAGCTCGGTGGGGCCCGCATCAAGTGTGATGGAGACAGAATCAAAAATATTGAGCTGTTTCAGCCTAGCATTTGCAATGCTGGCTGCTGCCACCAGTTCTTGCATAGTGCCAGGTTTCTTAAACAGATCAGAAATCTCCGCCTGGATGATTGCATCCTTGGTTTTGGAGTTGCCTTTGACCACAACATCGTGCACCCGTATATACACTGGATCGGTGTTTAAGCGGCGAAAGATCGATTTCAGCCGCTCACGCTCTTTAGCTGGATCTAGTTCTTCCTCTTCTTCCTCTTCTACTTCTTCGTACTCTGTATCTTCTTCTTCTTCTTCTGGTATCTCATCTGCACCATTGATTTCGTCGGAGTCGGAGTCGGAACCAGAGTCTGTTGGGGTAGCCATTGAATGCGTGGCGGAGAAATTAAGAAGAGGAGGGTGGTTTAAGCGGTGGTGATTGGAGAGGGAGGGGTTGCGCCTTTGAGTGGGGCAGTCGAGGAGACTGGAGAAGGGACTAGGGTTTTTTGGGCTGGAACAAGCCAGGTTTCAGGGCTTTACAAGTGCTTGTAAAAGGAACAGCTGGGAGGACTATATGGGCCTGATTTTGATAACAGATGAGCAATACTTCTCAAGGTGTACTGGTATACTGTAGAACTAGAACTAGGTTCTTCTGAAGTTCATCGAGCTTTTTGATAAGTTAACTTTGAAATTTTGGGAATTTGATCTCAAATGACGAATATACACTGTTAAAATCAGTATACTTTTATACTTTACAAGTAAAGTGTTTATTTATCAAATTTATACTTTTATTTAATTTAGTATAAAGTTAAACAGTCAAACAAAAACGATCTATAAATTAATTTTAATGTCCATTTCTCATTGATTTTTTTATAATTTGATTTTATACTAAATTAATTTATAAATATTTTATATAAATGCATAACTCATGAGGAAGACGGTTTGAAAATTTTTAATTTGTCGTTTGAAATCGATACAATAGATTTTGAGCTAAGCAAACTAAAAGACTTCGTGGTCTTAAGACACCCTAAATTAATTTACGTTTGGATGAAACAAGGAATATAGCAAGAATAGAGCTAATTTCAAGTTTGAGAATAGTAGCTAACTCAACTTTTAGTTGGTTTAGTATAATAGTGAGCTAATCCATATAAGACAAACATGTAGGGGTGTTCAAATGGTTCATTTTATTTGGTTTTGAACCGAACCGGTAAGATTCGGTTTAAATGGTTCGGTTGTTCGGTTGAATTGGTTCGGTTCGGTTGATTTTGTGACTTAGTTCGGTTTAAATAGTTCGGTTCGATTTTGATTTCTCAAAACCAATTAAATCGAACCAACCGATTTTATTGATAGGTCAAGATTTCGAGTATTATTTTGGTTCATTAATCAAAACCAAAGTTTAAATTGGTTCATTAATCAAAAACAAAGTTTAAATCAAGTATTATAGGTGTATTGAAATGTCATTTTTGAGAAAATTCGATTCAACCGAACAAACCGAAGTTTAAATCGGTTTAAATGGTTCGATTTTAATTCGATTTGCTATTTTAGTTCGGTCGGTTCGGTTGGATTTTCAAACTTTGGTTTTAAATTCGGTTTGGTTATTTTAGTTCGATTTAAATCGAACCGACCATTTGAACACCCCTACAAACATGGTGCGTTTGGATGAATCAAGGAATTAATAGCTCATAATAGCAGCTATTCCTGAGTTCGGAAGAATCGCTAATCCAACATTTCATAGGAATAGCGGAATAGCAGAATAGCAGCTAATCCGAGCTATTTCTTTGTTGAGAATAGTATTTTTTTTCACCCAAATGTGTTGTATTGAGAATAGCTCGCCAGGAATAGCAGCTATTACTGTGTCACCCAAATGTACCCACAAAGAATAGTGAATTCGTGCTATTATTGCTCCATCCAAAATCAAATAGCTCAAGGTCATGTTTGGTTGTGGACTAAAGTTAATGAGGTCTAACTTGGTTATTCCAACTTAGGCCGATCTAAATTATTCATGTTTGGTTGATATCTAAAGTTATACCTTGACTTAAATTATTCCTTGTTTGATAAGAATTTAATGGCTTAAGGCATGATTTGATATTACAAATTATTTTGTCCTACAAAATTTGTAATAACAATAATAAAACTATTCTTTGTATTTTTTTTTTTTTTCATTTTGATTGAAAGAAATTGTACAAGAAAACGAGTTATATATAAATTAATTATATACCTTAGAGAAGCACGTTGTATTTAATGAATCTTATTTAATTAAAGTTACATGTGTACTAATTTATTTGTCAAAAATGTGTTAGGTTGATGAACAAAAAATTTATTATTTTGTAGTATAATTTAAAAAATATTTTAGTTAATTATTTTTTAGATTGCATATTTTGTTGATTTAGAAAGTTGTGTCATTTAAAAAAATATTGATTCTATAATTGATAAAGTTATAAGTAAATAAAATTTTTTTTGCTTATTTTATATTTCTTAAAAAGTGATTAAAAATAATAAAAATAATGAAAAGTTAGATCTCATACTCAATTAAATTAAATCACCTAGAAAGGTGGTTTAGTTTAGACCAATTTAGTCCGGCCTAAAGATCGGCTTATTCCATTTTAGTCTGGCTCAATTAAACCACATTTGGTGAAATAAGTGAGGCCTAAAGTCCTTATTCCACTGTTTAGTTCACAACCAAACATAATCCAAAAGAATAATGTTATTCTCAGGTTAGTGTTCTTCTTGCTCCATCCAAACGCACCAATATATCACCTAAAATTTTATTTCGAATAAACAACGAAGAAAATTTTCAATATAGGTACCTCAAGTACCAAATGATTATCCTCAAATAGCTCATTCCATAAGATAATCTTACTTGAGTCAGTAAAAATAAAATTCTTGAGATTACTGTAAAATTAATATCGATTTTTTTGACAAGAAAATAATATTTTTTTTTCTAGTGAAACAAGAAAAATAATATCGATCTAACATGAGGTAACTCACTTTACTTAATACAGAAGGTAACAGAAGAGATGCACACCTGTTATTACTTATTAGTGTTATCGTTGAAGGAAATAAGGAAATCTATTGGTAGTAGATTTTTTTTTTTTTTTTTTCCGTTGAATTAGATAATGCTTTTTTTTTTTTTTTCTAAATCGAACTACATACTGCATGACAGTTTTGTCCTTACTTGAAATACTATGTGAAGTTCTAAACCTTTCTTGCCGTGACCTTCCCTAATCCCCTTCCCCTTCGATTTTTCATTTTAGAAAGAACTAAATTTAAATATTTTAAAAGAACAAGGACGCTGAACTTTTTTTATTGAAAAATAGTTATAGATCAGTGGAGGCAAAAAAATTTTACTTCACTGCATGCAAAGTAAGCATTGCAAATTGCCTCCACTGATTCACAGAATCAGTGACGCTATTTTTCATAAATAAATAAAAAATCAGCCTACTTGTTTTTTTGAAAATAATTAAATTTAATTCTATTTTAAATAAAAAATCATCCCCTTCCCTTCGGTTCTTCCCCTGCCCAAAAATAATAAAATTGATTTCGAATTTTAGTAGAGTGCACTTACAGGAGATC